>MU106482.1:0-107749 GCA_012274485.2 Sinapis alba
CTTTGATCTCGACAATTACTCCTCGAATCAGCTCAGGGAGCTGAAGAAGCGTCTCAATTTGGAGCTCGAGCAAGTTCGGTTCCTCAAGGAACGAATCGAATCGGGTGGTACCTTCACGACTCCTGCTCACGAAACTGGAGTTAAGAAGAAGAAGAAGAAAACAGGTCATGGCCATGGCCACGGCCGTTTGGATCTGGAGTCAGAGAAGGCGTTGAGGAGTATGATGTCGTCGTGCGGACAGATCTTGACGAAGCTGATGAAGCATAAGTGGTCTTGGGTTTTCAACACACCTGTTGATGTGTTGGGTTTAGGGCTTCATGACTATCACTTGATCGTGAAGAAGCCTATGGATCTCGGCACGGTGAAGACGAATCTTGAAAAGGGCTTTTATGGATCTCCGGTTGAGTTCGCTTCAGATGTTAGGTTGACTTTCACTAATGCTTTGGCGTATAATCCGAAGGGACAAGATGTTTATAAAATGGCTGAGAAGCTTCTGAGTCAGTTTGATGTTTGGTTTGGTCCTACGTTGAAGAAGTTCGAGGCTCCTCAGCAAGGATCGTCTTCTCGTCCTGTTTTAGTGTCTGAACTCAACCAAAGAGTGTCGGAGAATGCTAGGAAAGGACCTGAACAGATTTCAATAGCTAAAAAGCTTGATTCTTTGAAGCCGTTACTACCTACATTGCCTCCTCCAGTTATGGAGTTGCCACGTGTCCCATCTCCTCCTCCTTCACCGACTAAGTCACCATCACCACCACCGCCACCTCTCCAGCCGGGTAGCAAAGTTGAAACGCCTCCCCAACCGGTTAACCAAGTTGAAGCATCTGTTGAGGTGGGAGAAGCGACTAAAGGAAGGAAAGGGAAGTTACCAAAGCCAAAGGCTAAGGATCCAAACAAACGAGAGATGACAATGGAAGAAAAGGCAAAGCTTGGAGTGAATCTACAGGAACTTCCTCCTGAGAAGCTTGGACAGTTGATTCAGATTCTTAAGAAGAGAACCACGAATCTACCTCAAGATGGAGATGAAATTGAGTTAGATATCGAAGAGTTGGACAATGAGACTCTATGGGAGCTTGATCGTTTTGTCACAAACTACAAAAAGATGGCAAGCAAGATCAAGCGACAAGGGTTCATCCAGAACTTGTCAACTCCAACAAGAAATATGGTAAGGGAAATTAATGATCTGTTGTATCAGACATCATGCATTGTTTCTGTCTGCTTAGTAATGAACTTTTATTTGTGTCTGTTATCATCAGCCTCCTGTGACAGAAATGGGAAGTGCTGAGAAGAGAGTGAGGAAAGGAGGAGGGGAAGCAGGAGAAGAGGATGTAGACATTGGGGAAGATATACCAATTGAGGATTATCCATCAGTGGAGATTGAAAAGGATGGTACAGCTGCCACTGCTGCTGCAAGTGGTGGGTCTAGTTCTTCTGGCAGCTCCAGTTCTAGTGGCGGTTCTTCCTCTAGTGGTAATGATCATCCCTTTCATACGTTTCTTTGATACGGTTAAATGTGATCTAACTGTCTTCTTGTGTGCCTCTGTTATGTAGATTCAGAGTCAGGGAGTTCATCAGGAAGTGATTCAGATGCTGATAGTGTCCAATCGCCATTTGTGGAAGCAAAGGAAGGCCAGTGAGAGTTTTTAGGTTTCTAGGATGAAGATGAAGTGGAATAGTTTCCTTTTTTCTCTTTTCAAGTTAAGGTTCTTTAGTTCTTTTAGATTTATTGGTGGTGACACGATGGACAGAGGTTGAGAGTGACCTAAGCGAAGATGAAGAGGATCATATTTGGTGGTGGGTTTGTTCCTATTTGTCTCTTTTGTTTGAGAGCTTTTGTACAAAGAATGAAGAAGGAATCTCTGTTCGTTTTCTTAAAGAAGCATTATAACTTATATCACCACTCTCACATCTCTGGATTTTTATTGACCAAGTCATGCTCAGTGAACAAGCAAGTAAAAAGTTTAAATTTATTGGATGACATTAATAATCCGCACAGCAAGGTACGAGGCTGATGACTCTCCATTTAAGAAAAACGTTTTGAGGAGAGACAAGATCAATTCTAAAGAGAATACATATAAGTTTCAAGCAGAAGCAACCAAGAGTCCGTTGTGTCTGAGAAGAGGCTCTGGGGAAGGCTCTCGTCCTCTGAACTCCACAAACACCTGCTCAATATAACAACGGTACCATAACATTTGAGCGAACGGCTTTGAATCTATAAATATACACAAGTAGAACCTAAAAGCAGCGAGAAGATTTTACTTGTAGAGGCGCTTTTCCTCCTCCAAGAGCAAGTATGGTGTTTCTGAATCTCTGTCCTGTCTCTTTAACGGCCTGCGTGTTTGCAACACAAAGAGATGTTCACAAATCTAGAAAACCAAATTGAAGGTTCATATGATTTGTTTTGCAATAACTTATATACCTTGATGTCATCTAATCCAGCATCTTCAAAAGCTGAAAACGCATCCGCAGACAAAACCTCCGCCCACTGCACGTTTTCCACAAAAAGTGTAATTACAGTTTCCACTATAAAAAGCATATACAATAAGTAACAGAATATATGTATAATACCTTGTAACTGTAATATCCAGCTGCATAGCCGCCTGACAAAACATGAAAACGTGAATGAGTGAAAGAAACTATACAACGACTTCTGTATGGCTGACGTTTAAGGGTAATGTTACAGGGTTTTTACCTGCGAATATATGGCTGAAGCTACAGAGGAATCTATCCTCAGGAAGGGGAGGGATGACTTGTGTCTTCATGGACACCCTTTGATCAACATCGTAAATAGACTCTGTCCCACCTGGCACATACTTTGTGTGCAGCTCCAGATCAACCGTAGCAAACTTCAACTGGAACCAAACAAGAGTTATATTTTGTGAAATGTGTTCTTACAGACCCCCCGGGCCCGGTGATACATATGAACATCAGCTCTTTGATATGATGTACTGACCTGACGAAGACTAAGTGACCCTGCACGGAATGTTCTTGCAGCCAGGAGCTTCTTGTATACATTCTCAGGAAGAGTTTCCCCTGTTTGATAATGCTTAGCAATGCTCATTAAGGTCTCCCTGAAACCACATCCATACAATGTTTCATCACAAATTTACTAGTAAAAAAATCCCTCTACGCAGCACTGAAATCACGGAGTTTGTAAATTAAAATCGACAAGGCAGTTGACCCCAAGTACCTGTGGTAGCACCAGTTCTCCATAAACTGTGAAGGTAATTCAACTGCATCCCACTCGATATTTCGGATACCAGCAACTAGCCCCTCATCCTCTTTTGTAAGCATATGCTGGAGAGCATGGCCAAATTCATGGAACACAGTCTCTACCTGTAAATCAGAGTAATAACGACGACAGTGAGTCTTTGACCATGCACACAAGAGTAAGATTATCAAGATTATGTCATGCTTCTACATTAATGGAAAGTAAGATTATCAAGATCACCAACATGACCTTTTAGTTCATGACAAACTAATGGCATGGTTGGTTACTCATAGTGTGTTACTAACTACCAGACCATACTCGGTATAAACGTCATAGTTGAGAGTGTGAACTCTTTCCATATAAGCTGTACCAACTGATTTTATTTACCTCACGGAATGTCATAAGGCTTGGCTTGTCACCAACCGGTGGAGTTTGGTTGCAGACCATTTGAGCAACAGGTAGCCGAACAGAGGAACCCTTCTGGGCCATGACTCGGCTACGAGAAAAAACTTCATCCATCCAAGCACCGTCTCTTTTTTCTGAAGGACGAGAGTATGGATCAAAGTAGAAATAAGCAGTTGGATTTCCAGAAGAATCTTTGATACAGTAGAACCTAACGTCACTGTTCCAGACCTTCAAGACAATGATATATAATATGTTAACAAAGATAATAACATGATGGACATACGGAGAAGCACAACAGATTAGGCTCCAGATTATTACCGGAGCTACACCATCCGCCGGCGCCACATCAATTCCAAAAAGGGTCTTAGCTAGACCGAAAAGCCCATCCATAACCTTTGGCAGTGAGAAGTAGGGTCGCAGTTCTTCCTACAAAAGATACAAGTAGTGACTGATAAGCGTCAAGAGCTTCAAAACAATATAGTTGTATCGCAAACTAAAGAATAAGGAAAAGAACCTCATTAATATCGTATTTCGATTCACGGAGCCTCTCACTCCAGAAAGTGATGTCCCAGTGAGTCAAACTGTCAGCTTCTGCAGCACCTTGGTTCTTTGCAAAACTCTTAAGGTCTTCTATGTCTATGTCCACAACGCATGTAAAATTAATTAGGTTTTGTCTTGATAAGCCGATCCAAAAACGCTTTGAAGGCCACCACTGTATACTTTATTGGACATATACATGCAACAGTAGCCTACTTCACTAGAAGTTACCTTGAACAGCCGGAGCCCAAGAAGCACTGCGAAGCTTTTCTAATAGCTCATCTGCTTTCTCTACAGTAGCCATTTTCGTTGCCATGCTTACCTAGACTAGGAGAGTCGCATTAAATATAACGCCCACGAGTTAAAGAGTAGTTTGACTTAATTAGATGACTATACCTCAGCGTAATTGATGTAACCAAGAAGCTTAGCCTTTTCCAATCGGAGCTTCAAGATTTGGTCGATAATTGCTGTATTATCTAGATCACCCGAAGAGGCACGAGATAAGTAAGCACGATAAACCTCCTCACGCAGAGCACGATTTTTCGCATGTTGCATGACGGGGAGATAACTAGGAGCATCCAGTGTAATGAGCCATGGTCCAGCGTCAGCAGTTGCATTTTCATGACCCTTTGTGTCACGTATCAAGATGCATCAGCAACAGAAAAACCCAATGCAAAAACGACATGAAACTTTATATTTAGGAATATTATCAATACCTTGGAAACAGCTGCTTGCGCGAATAGCCCAAGTGCAGATGGTGGCAACCCCTCGATCTCTTTCTTGTCTGTTATCAACTTTTCAAACTTCTTTGTAGCGTCCAAAACATTCTCAGAAAATTTATGGGAAAGTTTCTCGAGTTCCTATAGTGGAAAAGCGGCAGTTCAAATACACAGATGATATTACGAAATCACACGAAACCCATGCTTGTGACAAACTTATAACTAAACAAGTTGACATTTATTCGTCAAGACAAACCTGTTCAATTTTGTTAAATTCTTCTCTCTTCTCGTCTTCAAGAGCAATACCACTGAGAACAGCCTCCTTTATTTGTGCTGAAAACACACGGATACCATAGTTAGCACATACAGTATCTCTAAACACTGAAAAGATTTTAATAAGATATTCCGCTTATCCATATTCATAAAGTTGAAAAGCGAATAATAACAAATAGTGTTCTTTCTTATGCCAAAATTGTAGTTACTTACCTTCTACTAATCGTTGACGAGCTTCGATCAGTGTATTCCAATCTGGAGATTCTCGGATAGACTTAAATGCATTATAAATCGGTTTGCTCTGCCCCAACCTGAGCTGGAACTTCACTTTCTCTGGCTGTAGATGAAAGTATGATTTAGAAAAACCAAGAAAAATGAATCCTAATTCACTGAACAAACAAACAAACAAACAAACAAACAAAAACTCCCTTTCGTCTGAATCCATATAATATACTAAAAATAAATAATAATACACCAAGGTATATCATTTCTACTAAAAAAACTTGGAACTCCCTTTCTCTGAATCAAAAAAAAAAAAAAAATCTACTAAACAGAAATATATTACACAGTTTTGACTGCAAGATTATCATCATTTTAGCATTGATGAAAAGGTTTAGTGGCAATCGAGCGAACGTAGACATTAAATTCATAAGAGCTTCACAACAGAGAACATAATTTGAATCAAACCAGTCATGAGCAAGGGAAAGACAAATCGTAATCAACCTGAACTTCTTCAATGGCAGCACGAAGCTCAGGCGTGTCCTTGACAGCCTTAAGATGATTGATCATCCCCCAAACAACAGTTAAACGATCAATAATCTTCTCTAATGGCTCCACTAGTTTTGGCCATGAAGGCTCCACAGTTTTCTCTAACAGCTCCAATTCAGATTCCTGGAAAAAAAAAAAAAAAAACACCAAAACATCATGATCGTATTTCTCACATTCGTCAACAACAGATGCAACAATTAGCCAATCATCCAAGTCGATCTGTAAGGACTAAGATCAACACTCGAAAAGGTTCGATACGAGAGGGAGAGAATCGTACGAGCTGCTGCAATAGAGCACGGATCCCGGGTCTGACATGGTGAGCATCAACGACGTCGAACGGAGGAAACTCAAAGTTCTGCAACAAAGGATTTGAGGAGAGAGAGTCTTCAGAAGCCATTGACGGAGAGGAGACGAACGAGAGAGAGAGATGCAGAGAGTTTGGATCTGAAAGACCTCCGGAACGTAAAGGAAGCTAAGCTAGGCTGATGGGGTAAGTATATGATTCAGGAAAAGTTGAGGGACTAAAATGAGAATAACAAAAGCTTAGGTTTGTGTTTTAAGAGAGGCCCAAGATTTGTTAATGGTAAAAGGTTAATTTTGACAAAATATCGTTATGATATTTTACGAACGTGCCCACCAAGTGTTCGACGAAATGATCTTTTTTCGTGATAAGTGATATAACTGATAAGTCGTTATCTGAACTGCATGATCCATGGTTACAAACATTATAATCTGATTTCTACATTCTATTAAAGTATATGAACTATTTTGGATCCCCGTTTAATACATGAACTAATTTTCGTTGTCTATTAAATACACAAACTTTTGAAATTCGCAGGTTTTACACATCGTTTTAGACGGCGTTAAACTTTATTTAACAGAAGTAACGACGGCGTTAGTGTTAATTAAACACATGTTTAAATTATGAAATCAAAATTCCTTAAAAATACATGAACTAATTTCATTTGCTAATAAAATACACGAACTATTCTGGATTCCCGTTTTAATACACGAACTACTTTTTGTTTTCCATTAAAATTGTTTAACAGAAGATGAAAATCATCCTGGTAGATTATATTGTTAGTTCATTTAAAATTACCTAGTTTTTTTCATTCTTTTTCACGACATAGAAATCGACTTTATTCTGAAGCGATATAAAAGGAAATCAAAGAAAAGAAGAAGAAAATAAACAAAGTTTGGAGAATAAAAGATGTTGAAATTGATTAGGGTGACATACTCGAATTGAAACTAACTTGGCTCAATCGATTTAAGAGGTTTTGACTGAAGGTGAGCGTGCTTTCAGAGTTTAACCACATGTTTAGTTAAAACTAACGTTATCTTCTGTTAAACATAGTTGACGTCGTCTAAATCGATGTGTAAAATCTGAAAAATTTCAAAAGTTTGTGTATTTAATGAAAAACAAAAAGTAGTTCGTGTATTAAAACGGGAATCCAGAATAGTTCGTGTATTTTATTAACAAATGAAATTAGTTCATGTATTTTTAAGAAATTTTGATTTCATAATTTAAACATGTGTTTAATTAACACTAACAATTAAACGCCGTCGTCACTTCTGTTAAATATAGTTAACGCCGTCTAAAACGATGTGTAAAACCTGCGAATTTCAAAAGTTTGTGTATTTAATAGGCAACGAAAATTAGTTCATGTATTAAACGGGGATCCAAAATAGTTCATGTATTTTATTAGCAAATAGAAATTAGTCCGGGTATTTTTAAGGAATTTTCCCCACTTTCAAAGATAATGTTTTTTGGTATATGGGTTGGTTGATTCTTTCACGTAGGATAAGACTTTTATATTTCAATTCTGATAACCATTTGTTTATTCTTAAGGTCAATTCTTTTGCGTTGTTATAATATTCTTTATCACATTCTTTCTTTGTAGTGGTAGCAGAGAGAATTAGTTTGACAAAACAAAGAAAAAACTATGATTGATGCTAAGTAGTTTTATGCTGAGGTTGAGCTAGCTCCTCGGATGAGCTTATTTTTCTAATCCTAGGTTTTGCCATTGACTTGGTGGACGTTGTTTTCAATTCATTTATTCTTCATAAAATATACATCCGTACAGTTTAGTTTATTCTGAAAAAGTGTTAATTAGACTTTTTCCTTTCTACGTACGTTTCTATGTGCATTGACATGTTCCTAGGTTTACAGATAACCGCCTGTGTTGTTGGTGACCAATCCTCTCTTGTTCAATAACTCATCGTGGTGGTTGTGCTGTGCATAAACTAGTTCTGTGGAAAAGGTCAGTGTTAATGTTCCACTTTTCGTTGTGATTCTGCTAGAAAACCTTATTTTTGAAGTCACTCTGCTGGAAAAAAAATGATGTTATCTCTTTGATGTGCCTTGTGAGTTGTGAGTCAAGCTACAATATAGGATGAGCACTCAACATGTATTCCACATTTTAATAATCCTCTCATGTCATATTCATTAGAATATTCAATTTGGGTTTTGATTTGTTTACTCTCTTAAGGTCAACTATTGTTGTTGTGACTTGATGATTGTTTATAAACTTTGTTTTTCCCTGTGAAGTATTGAGATCAGGCTGATCAGTAGCAATCATTCTTCTTCTTCTTCTTGCCGTTTAGTCATTGACTTGCTATTGAAGTATACATATCAATAGCACCATCTTTGTCTAGCTGTTTCTTCCTGCAATATGGCGAACTCAATCCTCTTCTCTTCCTTTGTTTTGTTTCTCCCTTTTGTCTGTTCAGTTCACTTCAACATACCTCGTTTCGGTTCAGATATCTCTGAAGTAGTCTACCAAGGAGATGCAAGAGCAAACGGCGCTGTTGAGCTTACCAACATTGACTACACTTGCCGTTCCGGTTGGGCTACTTATGGTAAGAAGATACCTCTATGGGATCCTGAGATCGGTAAGCCATCGGATTTCACTACCAGCTTCTCCTTCAGGATTGATACAAGGGGTGTTGCGTTCGGTAACTACGGTCATGGCTTCGCTTTCTTCCTAGCTCCAGCCGGAATCGAAATGCCTCCCAACTCAGCTGGTGGTTTCTTGGGTCTGTTCAACGAAACCAACGTTCTCTCTTCCTCTTACCCCCTCGTTCACGTCGAGTTCGACACGTTTACTAACCAGAACTGGGATCCTCTCGACTTGACGTCTCACGTGGGAATCAACAACAACTCTCTTGTCTCTTCCAGCGTGACTTTTTGGAACGCTTCCTCACACAGCCGAGACATAGGCCGTGTGGTGATCTCCTATGATTCCGCTAGAAGAAACTTGAGCGTCTCATGGAGATACGACACGACTTCTGATCCTAAGGAGAACTCGAGCCTTTCTTACATCATTGATCTTTCGAAGGTGCTGCCATCAGAAGTAACCGTTGGGTTCTCCGCGACATCTGGTGGGTCCACCGAAGGGAATAGACTTCTGTCGTGGGAGTACAGTTCAAGCCTTGAGCTAAGAGATATCAAGAAAACTCAAAACGACAGGAAAGAACTGATCGTTGGTGTTTCGGTTTCTGGTTTTGTCTTGCTGACCTTTCTCATTGTCTCTCTCATCGTCTTCTTGAAACGGAAGCAGCGTAAGAAGAAAGCAGAGGAGACAGCGAATTTGACGTCGATAAACGAAGATCTCGAAAGAGGAGCAGGACCGAGAAAGTTTACTTATAAAGATCTTGCATCAGCTGCTAACAACTTCTCTGATGACAGGAAGCTAGGGGAAGGAGGGTTCGGAGCGGTTTATAAAGGCTACTTAAACGGCTTAGACATGATGGTTGCGGTAAAGAAGTTTGCAGGCGGGTCTAAGCAGGGGAAAAGAGAGTTCATAACGGAAGTGAAGGTAATCAGCAGCCTGAGACATCGAAACCTAGTGCAACTCATCGGTTGGTGTCACGAGAAAGATGAGTTTCTAATGGTATACGAGTTCATGCCAAACGGTAGCCTAGACGCTCACCTATTTGGTAAAAAGTCGCATCTCGCTTGGCCTGTGAGGTGCAAGGTGACTCTCGGTATAGCTTCTGCTCTGCTTTATCTACACGAGGAGTGGGAGCAGTGCGTTGTCCACAGAGACATCAAGGCGAGTAACGTGATGCTTGACTCCAACTTCAACGCCAAGCTTGGTGATTTCGGGTTGGCTAGATTGATGGACCACGAGCTAGGGCCTCAGACTACAGGGTTAGCAGGAACGTTTGGTTACATGGCTCCTGAGTACATAAGCACCGGAAGGGCGAGCAAAGAGTCTGATGTTTATAGCTTTGGTGTTGTTACGTTGGAGATTGTAACAGGAAGAAAGTCTGTTGATCCGAGACAAGGAAGAGTGGAGCCCGAAACGAGCCTTGTGGAGAGAGTGTGGGATCTGTACGGGAGAGGAGAGGTGGTCACAGGTGTTGATGAGAAGCTTGGGGTTGATGGTTTTGATGAGAAGCAAGCGGAGTGTCTTATGGTTGTAGGGCTGTGGTGTGCTCATCCTGATAGGAACTCGAGGCCTTCGATAAAACAAGCGATCCAAGTGTTGAATTTTGAAGCACCTTTGCCTCATCTTCCGACAAAGATGCCTGTTGCTAGTTATCATGTCTCGTCTTCGAGTGCTGGAACATCGGTTAGCTCTGGTGGAGCTGCGAGTGCGACATTTTCAAGTGCTCAACTTGGTCGTTGAGTAGATAGATCTCTGTTGGTTTTTTTGTACTTTTGTTTCTTTTTCTGTGTGGATTTTGCTCATGTGTTGTGTTTGTATTCACTTCTTTTGTGCTTCTGTGTAATTGATATTTATTGTTTCTGTCACTCTTGCTTGTGAAACAAGTTTTATAATTAAAGATAACTAATTACTATGAGAATCTCTAAGTTGAAAATACATAAACTTACCTTGGAAGAAAAAAACATTGATACACTTGAAGAAGGCTTTGTACGACAAAAAAAAAAAATCAAAAACTTTACTTTGTCGCGCCAGGTAGGGGTCGAACCTACGGCCTTCTGCTTAGGAAACAGACGCTCTATCCACTGAGCTACAGGCGCTTCTTGTTGGCATATAACCATAGATTTTACTCATAACCAAATCTTAATATCATAATCATATAATCTTCTGTTGAAGTTCTTCAGATTGGTGAGTTTGGCCATTTTGATTTAGGCTTTTGGAAGGAGCTTTGTTAAAAATGTTAATGTGTGTTGCATGTGAAATGTGTTCTTTAGTGTTATTAAGAAGTTAAGCTGTGTCTTAAGGTGAATTTTTTTCTAAAATGAAGGGAGAGAGGAATGGTTGTGGTATTAACGGGTTTAGTTCACCACATAGAGATGATAAACCACATAGAAGTAGCATGAAAGAATGGTTAGTTTCACTTTCACCTGAAGAATGCAGTGTGAGATCGTCTCTGTGAAGAAAAAGAAGAAGGCCTATTACAGTTTTTGACGAAGCCTTAAAAGAACACTGGTCTCATGACACAAATTGAACAATGACAGCAGTCAAGCCGAAAAGAAAAGTTTTCAAGACAAAATGTTTCATAAATGGAAACAGAGTACAGTGCGCTGATACATTATATTTCACCACCGAGTTTATAATTTGATACAATAATAACCCCAACTGTTTTTCACCCCCATCTACTCCTGCCTAAACAACAGTTACTGAAACCAAAAAAAAAAACAAAGACGCAAGTGAGATTTTCATATCCTTCTAGTCAGCTTATGGGTTAGCCATAGTCAAGAAGTTGTGAAGCAGTGTCCCTTAAAAGAAGATTAAGAACTTAAACCCAAAATAAAACCTCCCAATCACATGATCAATTCTAGTAAGAATGATTAGGCCAGAGGAAGAACTCAGCTGCTGCATTTGACGCCATTAGTCCCATTGACCCTTGAACGTTGGAGTTAACATCAGAACCAGTCGAATCAGAAGCTGCATTAGCCGGAAAATGCTGGAAAAAGTTCTGTTGTTGTTGTTGTTGCTGCTGCTGTTGATGATGGTAAAGAGAAGCTGCTTCAAAAGGGATACCACATGGAATCATCTGAGACTGAGCGGCTGAGCTAGGACAAAGAGCGAAGTTAATGCTACTACTGTCATTGGTAGAGGACTGAAGCTGTTGTTGTTGTTGTTGCTGAAAATGTTGGAGTTGATGATGATGACCGATGATAGGTTTCTGCTCTAAAGAGAGTTTAAGACGTTTTGCTGCACTACCACCGATAGGAAGTGTACTCTTCATGATGGCTTCAACGTCGTAACGGTTCATCTCAAAGTTCGTTACAGCGTTTATTCCTCTGAATTTGATCGCTGCTATGTCGTATGCCTCAGCTGCTTCCTCTTCCGTTGCTGCAAACCCAACAAAAACATAATAATAATAAATAATATCAGAACCTTAGTTTGATGATTATGAATATCTTTTTGGACTTTACCAAAGGTTCCGAGGTAAAGATCTTTGTTGCCGGCGACACGGCCAATCCTTGCTTGCCAACGTCCTTGTTGATGATGCCTTGTCACACCTCTGTACATGGAAGCTCCTCTAGAGAATCCACTACTCTTCCTGTTCATATTATATCGGTTTAACCTCAGGGTGGTTGCTAACAAAAACACACATAGATATAAACCATTTGATTCAATTTGTTATAGTTCTTACCTCCTAAGGGAAGCAATGAACTCTTGTTTGGTCATGTGCTTCATTTCCTCCAACTCTTTTGAGTAATTTGTAATCTAAAAACCATTATAATTGATTAGCAAATCGTTACCAATACACTAACGAACCAAATCTGAAGAAGAGAAGGAAGGAAAGTACTTACAGGGAAATTGGTGGTAGCAGCAGCATTCCAGTACTTAAGAGCTGCTAGATCGTAAGCTCGAGCTGCCTTATCTTCTTTGTCATATCCACCTGAATCATTATTTCATTAGAGGCTTGTCCATTATTGTTCTTGTAAGAACTGTGACTGGTTGAGATATTGTTCTTACCCAAATATACTGTTGATTTAAGCAAAAGCCAACATCCATCAATGGTACATGCGGACAAAAGAGGAAAGCATTTAGACAACGAAATGATCATTATGCTTATGTAATAAATGTTACCAAAGATAGTCTAGTAGTCTAACACTAGTTCTGTTATGTAGGAACATGCAAGGGAAATTAATTATCAACCACCATGTTATGTTTCAATTCTTTTTGGATATTGTGATGCCAGTCCTAATACTAAGAATAAAAAAGTGTGAGAATTTGAAAAGAAACAAACAAAAAAAGAGAGAGAATGGAAGTTTTGGATGTGGTCAAAATCTAGATCCCCCACTCCTGTGGTGGTGGTAGCCCAAAGTAAGAACATATATAAAAATAAAGCAAAAGCTACTGAGAATATTCAGACTTTGCTTTGTTGATGTGAACATTACACATAAATCAATCTGACACCTTATGGACAGCAGACACACTACACACTTTGTAAATTTTTCATTTAAATTTTCATCTATCTCCACTGTAAATAAGTAGCATCATGTTTTGCACTTAAGAAATAAAATAAAAATCAGCCTCTAATTAACCCAAGTACTCTTCACTTCAACCCCTATGAAGCTAAAACTGAAGGAACAAGCCAATGGTCTTGCATGCCTACTACATAACATCAAATCAGATAATAGTATATGCTTAACAGTATGTAGGTGAAGAGAAATGTGGGAATAGAAGGTCAAAGTGGGACCTTAAACATGTCAATCAAAGAAACAGAGGTTGCATCATATAGGCAATGCCATTGGGGACCCATCTTATGTACCTTTAGACTTTAGTATGAAATGAAAGAATTTTGAAATGTAATAAAGACAAAGGAACAAAATGGCGGCACCCTTCGGCTAAATATATGAAAATTCAACAAACAATAACTATACAATATACATCTAAACCCATCTTTTTTCCCTGACTTCTGACTCAAAAAGTATTGTCAAAGTTAAAAACTTGGGCTCCCCTAAAGAAATGTAATCACCCAAAGTTTCAATCAATCATCATATAAAGATATAGACAGATCAATAAAATAAAAGGAAAAGGTAAAGCTTCTTTTGAATCTTGCATTCAATTTCTTTGACAAACTCTGTGTCCTATAGTTAAATATTCCTAATCTCACTTAGAGACATGGGAATGAAAACCAAATGACTCACAAGCAAAACATCATATGCGTAAACGACATTATATGTAAAACCAAAATAACCACACGGATTGCATGCAGTTCTTGACGTCAAGAAAAGATTGTAACAGTAATGAACTCAAATAGATTGAAATGAAAAAAGAAAAAAAAAAATACCTTGACGTCCTTTCCTGGCTTGACCTTCTCTTCTACAGCTATTATCCCAAAGATGAGCTTCGTATCTTCCCGTCCATCTATGTCTGCATCAAATCATAACTAAAACATTAATATAAATCCCTTTGACTAATCAAAAACACAACTCCTTGGACTTTGGACATACCTTGTAACACCTCTGTAGATAGAAGTTCTTTGTCCAAACGTATCAGAGATCTTTTTGTTAGAACAATCTGATGTCTCCACAGCCACAACAGGCTTCTCCTTCTCAGAACCAGTCTTCTCTCTGTTGTTGTTGTTGTTGTTGTTGATGATTCTCTCAGCATTATTGTTGTTACCTCGGTAATGATGCTCAGTGATCTGATTATGATCATAACTAGTCCCGTGATTATTAGCGTTGTTATTGTTAACACCAAGTGACAAAGCTCCTCCATTAGTAGCTCCACCGTGAAAAACAAGCTCCGGACCAGAAGACTCCACCACGTGTCCCAAGTACTCTCCTGCGAGATGAGTCCGACCCATCGAAGCTGAGTCGTCAACTTCAGAACCGGAGTTCGTTGAAAAAGCGGTTTGAAAACCGGTCATGGTTTTGAAATCATGGTTATGGTCGGAGTAAAACCCGGTTTGGTTATGGTGGTGGTGACGTGGATCGTAGATATGAGTTAAGGAAGAAGAGTCTTGTGTCTCCGTTTGACTGTTGTTGTCGGAGTAACGGAAGTCACCGAGAAAATCTTCCAGCTTTGGGATGTGATTCTGAGGATGAGTTTGTGGGTTTACAAATGTTGAAGCTGTTATCTGAGCTTCTTCTTCTTCTTCTTCCTGAGGCTTTTGATTCATCCAACCTACATACAACGAAGATCACGAGAAGTCTTTATTTCTCTCTTTTTTTTTTAATGATCTTTGCCTTTTGTCGGGAAACAGACAAAAGACATTCAGAGAGGAACACGAGGGAAGCTGAGTTCAGTTAAACTCGAGTTTTATAGGATAATAAGCTACCAAGTCGGTTACTAGAGCATGTGTACAGTGTAACACCACAATCATTCGTATCCTAATAGATAAACAGAGAGTAGTTTATTATTATATATACCATAAAAGTTATCGAGGAGATAAGGAGCGGCGGAAGAAGCGTCATAGGAGACAAACTGAGACTGATCAGATGACCTCAACATCTCTTCCATTGGTGACAACGAAAACGTTAACCAGTTCGTCATCGGTGCCATCTCTCTCTCTTGTTTGTTGTTCTTCTTCTTCGGTAAATTCTGCTAACGATTGATTAAATTAGTAAAAAATATAGGAGAGTGGAACTGCCTATTAAATTTGTATTGTGATTCTGCAGAAAAAAAGGACAAAGAAGAATACAAACCTGATCAAGCGTTACACTAAGGTTTCAGAGACCCAACTTCTGCCTTGCATTTGTTGTGGGGGAAGAAGCCTATATGAAATATTATGTAGGAACGATAAACCACAAGGTTATTTTATCAGAAGATCTATCTATTCGATTGCATGCTGAAGAAAGAAAATAGAGTTTGAAGCTTTAAGGAGATCAAGCGAGCTAGCAAGTGCATGTAAGTACAGTTGTCTGTCTGAGGAGAAGATAAGAAGCAGAAGCTCTTAAAGGAAAGTCTGAGACCGTATAATTATAAAGAAAGGGAGAGACGAAGATCGTTTTCTTTAATCAAAAATAATAATAATAATAATGCACTTGCAGCAAAGGAGAAAGAGAGAGAATGTGCATGTAGAGTAGATAGGAGAGAGAGAGAGAGAGTTGAAAAAAGCAGAGCGGTTTCTTCTGTGTCGCCCGGCGTAATACCGGAGAAGATTTTAGTGATAGAGAGAGAGAGAGATCTATTTTCTAGCTTTAGCTTTTTGTGTTATAATTGTTTTGTATTGAAATTGTGATAATTTAATTACCGTATTACCACTTAACAAGGTCGTAAACGATCTGAGAAAGTGATAATTTAATTACCAAATTACCACCTTAACTCCAAACCGAAGTAAACCGAACCACTAGTTCTTTCCACTTGTCGTGCATGCATTGTGAGTCTGTGACGACCCATTTTCTCTCATGCCCCACATTTTTTTTAGCTTTTATTACTCGGCTACGTTTTTTATTTACAGTCTAGCCCCTCCTTAACTTATATTTCATATTCGGAGTCTCTTATTCTGTTCTTTTTGTAAAAAATACATTCGTGTACAAGCCTCATTTTTATTTTATTTTTTACATGCAATATACTTTTTAGTTTAGGGATGTATTATCTATTACAAAATGAAAACAAAAATTTAGTTAAGAAATGTAAACGAAGAGTAAAAACAAGTATACTGTTTTTGTACAACCAAACATGTTATACATTGTGGACTTTTTTATTTGCTATCTAAAACATTATAAAAGAGTAATTGTTTGATATATGAAAGGCGCATAATTGATGAAAAAAAAAAAAAAAAAGAAAGGGGCATAATAAGAAAGTTCACAATGTAACCTGTTTATTTGTATAAAAACACTACATGTATGACATAAAAACAATAGGTTTGTATTAAAGTTTTAAGAGTTGTGATAAAGTAGGACGCCAAGTGAGTATTTAAAAGGGACAAATACTAGCTATACCTTTTGGGTCAAAAGAAAACAGTCAATTCCCGGTTAAACTTTGTAATAGTGCCGGTTAAAACACATGTTCTTGCATATATATATATATGCATAACTACTATTATTCCCCAGCCAGAACTAAAAAGTTCAAGTCGAGATTATTATAGAAGTATTAATTCTGACAAGTTGAGAGATCGAGAAGCAAAAAAAAGAAGACAAAAGCTTGTGGGGAACAATCCGCCGGATGAGAAGGCGGGTTTCCTCTGTAAAAACGAAGCAAAAAAAAAAAAAGGTATTTCAAGTAGAAAAAGGAAGGCCCAGCAATTAAGGCACGTGATTAGGGTTTGATGTCGTATTATTTAATAATCTACAGCATTTCGTATCCTATACTTCTACTTTATTGAATCTCGAACATTTTCAACATTCAATTTTTTAATATGTAGTTTGTATCTCCAAGAAACTAAGAACTCATTCTAGTATCTAAATAAATATCTGCCATCCTTTACTTTTAAAACAAATATATATACCGTCGTCTAAAGTCTAGGAGTGTTATTTTACCCTGTTTACTGGTTTTTACTGTTTGTGGTCATTATCCCAGCTTTATTAAGCTAGCATACTAGTATTACGACTATCATACATAAACCACAACTCGATATATAGGCAGTCAATATTTTCACTTCACATGTTTGAGTCAACACAAGCAGTAAACAATTGTCTTTCAGACAATTAGATAGAACGTAAATACTCAAACGTAAATACATGTTTGAGTCGATATTTTCACTTCACATGTTTGAGTCAACATGTTTGTCGTTCATACTCAAACGTAAAAATGTAGGAGCCAAAGGTGCATGGGTCGAGCGAAGCTAGTTAGGAAACATTTGAATAGGGTGATTTTGTTCGAGTCGGGTTTGTAATCGAATCTATATTCCCGTTTTCGAGCTGATTAAATAATATTATATTAAAAAAAAAAAAAAAAAAAAATGTAGGAGCCATGTTCACAAAGAGGTAAAAAGAGAGAGAGCATAGAAATACGTTAGATTATGCTGATATGGCATGTATGTTTTTGTTTAAAATTGCATGAGGACGTGTCCTAACGTTAGGGTTCTGGCCAGAGTGACGTGACATTATACTCATTAAAGGTCTTGGTGATACATTCGGTTACATACTTATAAAACACATATCCTAAACATTTGTCTTCACTTTGTTCTTGTCCTTATGCTCAGCTCAAACGTTCTTCTTTTGCCGATTTTTTAAAAAATATTTGTCTAACTATTTGCCTCTGGAAGACTTCGCATTAAGAAGTTCGTATACACTCATATTTATGTCTTATCGAACACCGAACACGCGTATAATTAGTACTCCCTCCGTTTCAAATTAGTTGTCGTTCTGGAGTAGAATTTTTATTTTAAAATAAGTGTCGTTTTCGGTTTTCAAAGCAAAATTTATTGGTAATATTCTCTACTCTATTTTTCTATTGATATATGGTTAGGTGTATTAGTAATAGTGTTTTTATTTTGAAAATATGTAAAATTAAATGTTTTTTTAATCTGTGTGCATAAACCTAGAACGACAACTAATATGAAACGGAGAGAGTATTTCTCTGCAAATCATATAAATGTTAAGTGCCACGTCTGATCTAGCAACTTGAGATTATTTAAAAAAAAAACTCATTAGACTACTTTTAGTTATGATAAAGCAAGTGATGTCTAAATATGCAAGTTATTTTTGTTGATCTATATTATCATAAACTATCTAATACACAGTACATTACATATCAATCCATCATGATTTTATACATTCCGAATCAAATTATCTATTAAGGTGTGAAGGATGTCAATAATATGAACAAACCTTAAAGATTACAATTTATTTTCGAAATTCTTAATTAGTTCTGAAAGAGTCTTTACCAACATAGACTCGCCTAATCGTAATACCGTATCTTGGATACCCTGCCATTTTATAAAATAATGCAACAATCATGATTTATCTAAATTAGTGTTGTTTTAATAGTTTGGGAGGTCCAATGACTAGTGCTATGTGCATTAGTTGCTTTGACCTTTGACCGAGAAGGCACGTGCGCAGCATCTACCTGTTTCTGGTCGAAGATTTCGGTGTCGCACGTTCGACCCTGTCATCCAATTCTATTATCTTAATCTCTCATCTTTTGTCTTAATCTCCTTCACTAAACAATCTCTTTCATTCTTTTTGTCCCCCCACCAAAAATATTATAGTACTTCTTAAATTTCATTTTAAGCTTTGTCTTTTTAAACATTAGGATGTTTTGGTTGTATTAGGGAAATTTGTAGGGGCAAAGACCCATATTAGCAGTGAAATAATATCTAGAGTATTTTAAACGATGAGGAGTTTCATTAATGTTTGATTCTTACTTTTCTTAAGGAAAATTATAAGCTTTTGTATCTAAACAATCGGTTAATATATTTCATTGATCAGTATTACAAGTTTGCAAACGTTACTACTAGTCACAAAAGAATTAAGGAAATGAAAATATATTTCGTGAATCAATACTGGAAATTTAATTGAGAGATCTGAAATGTTCACCAGCAATACATATCGCTAAGTTATAAAATAAGCATAAGGATTACATTTTCTGACAGTAACTCCGTGTTAATTTAGTGGGTAATTTACACACTTGGGGGTAATGATGCTTGCACTTTACATGCACACTTCTTAAAAATTATTATTGTGTACATAGATTAACGAGTAATTTTTGTTACAGTGGCTAACTAAAGTGTTAATATACGACAAGTGGAAGGAGTAGTTTAATAGATTAGTTAATAGTGAGAAAACCTGATGTGTAATTTCTTTCTTTTACAGCAAAGATCACGAAGAAGATGTATGAATCGTCCATTAGTCAAACAAAACAGCCGTTAAAGCTTAGACTAACGCGATTCTGCTAGCTGTAGATCTATGGCCAAGTGACTTTTTGTCTTTCTTTAAAAGTTATAATAGTAAAAATAAATGTTATTTATATGTTCATCACACAACATAAAGTAGAAATGTAAAGTAATTCACAAGCTTCACCAATATTTATAACTCATTGTTAGAAACATTCGTAGATTTTTATACGATAATTAGATACAACGTAGTATTTATCTTTGACGTTTGATACACTATTTTGATTTGAAGTCGCACTATTTTAACTAAGTATAACAAAACTTGCAAGAAACCCAATCTACATCATAGATAAGTATAACAAACTGAAACTGTCTTTGTCTCTAGAGAGTAGAAAGAGACCAACCACCAACCATATGGATCACATTCTTGTAAATGCTACCACATACATTCATCAGAAGTTGCTTCAGTTTAATTACATATCTGAGAAGTATACATATAGAGAGTACCATTCAATGAAGATTTAAATTCATAAACACATTTGACGTAGTACTACATGAAGAGATGTTCAAGTTTTCTATGAATTAAGCTTCATCTTCTTATACACTGAAAGTCTTTGCTTCTTTGGTTTTATATCGAAGATGAATGACCTCATAGGGAAACCAGTTTTATATCTTGCGAAGTCTGTGTATTAGAACTGTTCTTGTACACAGAAAGTGAAAACTCTTTACTCAATTTCTCAAGTGTTTTATCAGCTTCTTGATCTAAAACCTGTTTGCAGCTCTTCTGCAATCCTATTGTTCTCTTTCTTTTTTTCACCTCCACGTTTAGCTTCTTGATAGATCATAGATCGTAAACTTCATCTCAGAGTCTACAGAATCTGTTTTAAGAGCTTCTGTTATCTCATTTTGGTATGTCTCTCAAGAGTTACACATACAGCTCTTAAGTAGATCTCCTCCTTTAGCAGCAGACTCTTTTCTAACCAGATGGTTCGTTCAGTGCGGATCTCACCGAGGTGGTTTGTAAATAGGACGCACATTTGATCACAGAGAATGCTCATCTTGATTCTTTTGCTTTCTATAATGGAAACAGTTTTTTTTTTTTTTTTGGGGACTCTCACCGATCCAAACGTTTTCTTAGGCCTGTTTGGGTGATCCAGTTGCTTGTTTTACATTTTTGTAGTAAAAATGTAACTTCTTAATCCCTTTTTTCTTTTTTTTTTTGGTCAGCAAAGAGTCGTTAAAAAGTTTATTAAAATGCCATTACGCGGGAGCCTTATTCATACACGACTCTGACGTGTCCGAAACACGTGGTTGAAAGTTGTTCATGAAACGACATCGTATTCTCTGTCTGCGCGAATTTTGCTCTCTCTCTTGCTAGAAGAATCTCTTTGAAGAAAGAAGGAAGCTTGAAACCCTAAAAATTTGTCAGTTCCCTTTGATTTTTGATTCTGAGGTAAGTCTTTCACTTTTCTAGAGATAGTTTCATGTTCTCTGATCGATTCTTTCGATTGTATTTTGGTTTTAACTTATTTTCGGCTCTGTATCGCTTCCTCTACATCAGCTAATGTAAGATTTATTATAGCTGTGATTTATAGAATTTTAGGTTTCTGGTTGTGAATATTGCACACGGACAGGGTCTATAGTTCCTTCTCAGCAGATTGTTAATAGTGTCTTAAGGATCATACATCATAGGTTTTTTTTTTCTGGTGCTTTACCTATCCTCACTCATTAAGATGGTAGACTTTCATTGGAAATGTTGTTTGCTACATCTGAATAATCCACACAGGTTTAAAATTTTCATTTCTATACTGCAGGGTTTGTGTTGGGCAACACTCTTTGGTTTCTCTCCGTTAGCCTCTGAGGCTTATGATCGGTCCTACTAACGCCTCTGGATAACACATTGACTCTGCTCAAAAAATATGACCCTCTATGGTTCATTGCACTTGTCCCATGGCGTTGGTCTTTGCAGAAACCAAGAGTACTGTAAGCCAGAAAGTGTACGTTTATCCCACTGTAATTCTTTTTTAATTTATAACTCTCCTTCCCCATTCTAAATATGTGTTTGTTCTCAGAGTGCCATTACAAGGAGATTGGGTATTATATCAATGGCTCCTCTCTCATTTGGTGTTCCAGTAATGTTTTAAAAACCTCCTTGCTTTAGTCATTCAACATGGTTTGCTGATATTTAGTAACTTAATTGTTTTTTTCTTTCTTTCTTCTTCTGGATACAGCTGGGGCAACATGGTTTCAGGAATATTTTACTCTCGGATTACCTTCGTAGGCCTATTTCTTCAGTACCATGCAGAACCACTGCTTTTAGGTGTCATTGTTTTTACTCAGGAGTCAAGGTCATTGAACCTCCTATCAGAGCTGCCACTATGGTGCTAACAAAGTAAGTCTTTCTTTTTCCCCCTTTAAATCTATTATCACCTGCAGAATGACCACTTAAAAATATTCTGAAAGTATCTTAATTTCTGTTAGTTGATCTCTGTGGGTCTGAAGGATTGCATAATGATTTAGAGGCATCTGACTCACTAATTATAGTCGATAGAAACTGTAGAAGTAACTGAGCATGCTTTGTCATTGCTATAGTTGCCTTAGGGAAGTTGTATTTTTTTTATTTGGTGGGCAATTTGAGGGGGTGCATTTATGTTCCTTTTAATTTCTCTAGTTACTTTTTAATGTAGTCTGTAAATATTTGCACTCATTGGGTTGCAGGTCACACGGGTTAATACAACAATTCCCTCTAGTATATAAGTTGGTTCCAGCTACTGCTCTTCTTATTTTCTCCCTGTGGGGTATTGTGCCTCTTGTTCGCCAAGGAAGAAACTTTACGGTTAAAACATTGCAGAAGAAAAATGATAACGGATGGAAAAAGAGTGGTACGTACCATTTTATGACCTCGTATGTTCAACCCCTGCTGTTATGGTTAGGTGCCTTATTCATCTGCAGGTATATATATCTATTCCTAGGTTCATTGTTCAGATGTTTTGGTGATAACACTTATTTGAATTGCTCTTATTGATAGATGGTTTTAAATTTTGGTGACAATTCGTTTATAAAGGGCATTAGATCCCGTTGTTCTTCCAACTGAAGCTAGCAAAATTGTAAAAGATCGGCTTTTGAATTTTGTGAGGTCATTGTCAACAGTACTTGCATTTGCCTATTGCATATCAAGGTAAGCGTGTTGTCTTTTTCATCTTATGTTTCTATATGTTAGTAGTTTGTTTCTGATTCTAGTTAGATGTGTCCATGCAGTCTTATCCAACAAACACAGAAGCTCTTCTCTGAAACAAGTGACCCAAACGATGCAAGAAATGTATGTAATGTTACTGAAAGTTTCTGCTTCCAAGATCAGAAAATCTAACCGGGTTTCTCAGTATGGTTTGCTAATTTTCCAAAATGGAACAGATGGGATTTCAATTTGCTGGGAAAGCAGTGTATTCTGCTGTATGGGTTGCCGCTGTTTCACTATTCATGGAGTTGCTTGGTTTCTCTACACACAAATGGCTCACTGCTGGAGGTCTTGGGACAGTTTTGATTACTCTTGCTGGCCGAGAGGTGAGAGACCTCATTCGCATTTTCATTATTGGTTATCTCCTCTGTTTCTCTTTTTCCTTCTTATGAAAAAAAGATAATATTTGATTAAACCTGAGTTTTTTTGCCGTTGCAGATTTTGACAAACTTTCTTTCAAGCATTATGATTCACGCAACCAGGCCATTTGTTCGGAATGAGCGGATTCAAATTAAGATTGAAGGTTATGAAGTTTCTGGTACTGTGGAGGTAAGTAATCATAATCTTCGAGCTTAGATATTGTGAATCTTTTCCTAGGTTCTCACATGGTTGTTGTTGCAACCCATTTTCAGCATGTGGGTTGGTGGTCACCAACGATCATAAGAGGTGACCACCGCGAGGCGATTCACATCCCAAACCACAAGTTCACAGTCAACGTCGTGAGAAACATTACTCAGAAAACTCATTGGCGTATCAAAACCCACCTAGCAATCAGTTACTTGGACGTTAACAAAATAAATGTACGTTTCCTAACACTCTTATATGATCGTTATACAAGTTAAATGACAATCATTGAATATGTTTTAGCTGATTCCTTGCTCTGAACTTGTCTTCCAAACAGAATATTGTAGCTGACATGCGGAAAGTATTGGCCAAGAACCCTCAAGTTGAGCAACAGAAGCTGCATAGAAGGATATTCTTGGAGGATGTCGATCCAGAAAATCAAGCCCTTATGGTTAAACTTCTATGCCTATTTCTTCTTTTACATCAGACATTTCAGGAAGTACTGGATTTTCTGGTACTAACATGTGCTTTTGGTTTTTACAGATACTTATCTCTTGTTTTGTGAAGACGTCACATCGCGAAGAATACTTATCTGTAAAGGTAAGTCAAGAGGTTTTTACACTGCAGTCTTTTTTTCTTGGATTCTGTTAAAAGTTTTAACACTGTTGGGGAAAACAGGAAGCTATATTGTTGGACCTTCTTAGAGTCATAAACCATCACCGAGCACGTCTAGCTACACCAATTCGTACAATCCGAAAGATGCACACAGCCGCTGACATGGTAAACGCACCATTTGGAGAATCAATGTACGGAGAAAGGCGTCCTTTGGTGGTAATCGAACCCTCGTACAAAATATATGGAGAAGACAAATCGAAATCTCAAAAACGCGCATCAAAACCAACTGCAGAGCAAGAAAACAAAGTTTATAGTCCAAAGTCCAAAGAAACGCCTTGTCAAGACCCAAAGGTTTCTACCACTGGGAAGGATACAGCAGAAGTGTCAGGAGCTGAGCAACCAAAGACCAAGAGAAGTGGTAGCAAAACAAAGTCACCAAAGAAGGAAACAGATGGTTCAACGACGACATCAGTGTCTAGATCAGCTGTTGAAGAGAATATAGTACTGGGTGTTGCACTAGAGGGCTCAAAGAGAACACTTCCAATAGAGGAAGAGATACGTTCTTCCACCAAGGAAACAAATGCTAAAGAACTGACCAGTGCTGCTCGGAGATCTGGAAAGAGGCCGTTGGTGGCTGATAAGGAACAGAAAGATGCCGAGTCTCATACTGCTGCTTCAACTGAACTCTGAGATGGGAACTTTTTAAAGACAATCCTAGAATTTTTTTTAATAAATATTTGTAACATGATTATAACCTTTAATATTTTTAACAAAAAAAGCCAGTTCAGTTTAATTCGGTTCATTAAAGATTTTTGACCAAAAAACCTTATTAAATTTTGAAAAAAAAACATTAAACATGTAAAAGCATGTAAAGGCATGATTATTACCGAGTTTTTTAGGATGAAGTTATTAACTTAATATAAAAATTATTTTTTAGTTATATAATTTTTAAATAAGATATATAGTTGTTTGAGACTGATACGTATTCTTTAGTCACATTCCTTTTTTTCTTAAGCAGAAACATTCAAAGATGAAACAATCTCTTTTCTTTTATTCCTTTGAGCATGGCAGTCCATTTAGATCGCTTGGACAGCTAACTAGTAGAAAGCTTGACTTAGACTGATGGTCAATGACATCATCATAAACGAATTTTATCATCTAATTTGGGATTTTATTTTATCTTTTTTATTTTTTTTTTGTCAACGGGATTTTAATATTTAATACAGTCTTTCTGTTGTAATGCTATTAAAATTAATTGATTTTACCCTCCACAATTTCTGGAAGTTGGGGGTAATATGATGATTTATTTATTATAGGGGTGGTTTTGAGAAAGTTAGATGGAAGTTTGGGGCTAAAAAATAAATATCCGGTTGACAAACAGCTCACCTCTCTGTCATAAATGCTTTCACTTCCGATCTCTCCGCCATAAAGTCTTACTTACTCTTTTGTGCTCTTTGGTGAGTCCGAAGAATCTTTTCTTTCTAGTCGCTGTCTCCACCTTCCTTCCCATGGCAATGGCAGATGGGTCTTTCTCCTTCATCCGTCGCGTGTACCTCACTCTCTACAACTGGATCGTCTTTGCTGGATGGCAAGTGCCAAGTCCTCCTCCTCCTACCATCTTTACTATTCCATCTTCTCTCGGATTTGATTCTGAATTGTGGTTCTTAGGGCTCAAGTTTTGTACTTTGCGGTAAAGACTTTGAAGGAAACGGGACATGAAAATGTATACGACGCCGTTGAGAAGCCTCTCCAGCTTGCTCAGACTGCCGCCGTTCTCGAGGTCCGTCTTCCATGAAAAAATATTCATTTTCTCTTGGTAGTTAGAGGATATGAAACTGATTAATTCCCCTTTTTTTAATCGAGCAGATTCTTCATGGATTAGTAGGTGAGTGATCTGATCCCACTACACCAGTTTTGAGCTTGAACTAACTAAACACATATTCATTGTCTGAACTAATTGTGTTCTGTTGTGTTTTTTTTTTTTAAACTCGAGTAGGTTTGGTCAGATCACCTGTTTCTGCAACTCTGCCGCAGATAGGTTCAAGGCTGTTTCTCACTTGGGGAATCCTATACAGTTTTCCAGAGGTTACTTCGAGTTCATTTAGTACAGTTGAAGTTTTTTCATCTTATGTTTTCTATTTAATTTTCAGGTCCAGTCACATTTTCTTGTTACGTCCCTGGTCATAAGCTGGTCTATCACGGAGGTGATTTATATAATCTAGTCTTCTTTTTTTGATGTGAATATGAAATGTTTAAAAGGTTCCTGTCACATAAGTACAGAGACCAAGAGATTTTATGTTTTGCTATATCTATCTATCTGTTTAGATTTGAATCCGTGAAATTAAAAACTGTGCATTTTGTGCTGTTTACTCAACACCAGTGAAGTCTTCATGTGCCTTAGTTAAAATATGTTTGGTTGAATAATCCAATCCTGTCTGAATGCTTCTTATTCCAGATTATTCGCTACTCCTTCTTTGGACTTAAGGAAGCTCTAGGATTCGCACCTTCATTGCACTTGTGGCTCAGGTATACAAATCATATCCCTTTATTATACTACTTACTGCCTTGGTATAGTTGATAAAAATGCGCAAAAACCTGATCTCATTTTATTTCTTACTTAATCCGTTCAGATACAGCAGCTTTCTAGTGCTATATCCTACCGGTATCACCAGTGAAGTAGGTCTTATCTACCTTGCTTTACCACACATCAAGGTAAACACAATACCAGTGACTCTCTTTGCATAGATAGACTGAACTTTGATGCGCTATGTACCATAAAGCTTTGGATTTTTGATATACATATATATCGTTGATTCATGAATGGTCCATTTGCTTCTTTTTTCTTTCGTTCTTGCAGACGTCTGAGATGTATAGCGTTAGGATGCCTAACACATTGAACTTCTCATTCGACTTCTTCTACGCAACGATACTTGTCCTTGCAATCTATGTCCCAGGTAGTCCACACATGTACAGGTACATGCTTGGTCAGCGTAAGAGAGCTCTCTCCAAATCCAAGAGGGAATAAAAGAAAAAAAAAGCTTATAAAGAGGACGAGGAGACCAAAAGCCTCAGCTCATCAACTGCTTCTCTTGTCTTGTCTAGTTTCTTTCATGTACTTTTCTCTTTGTTAGACTCTTTTCTCTTTAGATCGTGTAAACTTTTATGCAGGCTACTATATTAAGAGTAATTTAATATCTAGACTAGTACAAAATCTACCGTCTTCCTTCTTACTGCGATTTTAATTTAAACATTTAACCCCGTAGATTAATCTGATCGTATAAAATGAATCACATAGTTGTTGTAAGATCATTACTACAAATTTTCACGTTAAAGGTCAACGTAGTTGGTGTTAAAAAAAAAGAGAGAGAGAGAAAAGTCAACGTACTTCGTTGGAAGGATCATCGACATATAACCGAACACGATAAGGCTGTCGTGAACTAACAGGGAGCACACAAGTCTGTGTGACTCAAAAGGCTTCACGAGTCGTCCCCATATTTAATTTTTCTTTGAATTTAAAAAATAAAAAAAAGGGGAAATACAAACGTCGCCGTATTGATGCTCAATCAAAAGCTTCTTCTCCGCCTTTCATTTTTGTTTTTTTGATTTTTTGTATACCACACCGAGGGAAAAATCAAGCAAGAGAGAAAGTAGAATCTGTTGATGTGTAGGAACAAAAAATGGCTGATCAGAGGAGCAAAACCAATAGGTGGAACTGGGAGGTAAGTGGATTCGAACCCAGGAAGTCTGCTTCTGAGGAGACCGGTCACCGTACGACCGGTCCACTGCTGCGGCGTTACTCGATTTCCACGGCTCACTCACCGGAGCTCCCCAAGCAATTGCTTGCCTCCAAGGTTTCCGGATTGAAGGAGAAAGTTAAGGTGAAAAGTCTCTTCCTTTTTTCCACTTTACTTCACTCCACAGTCCCACAGTCATTTCATTGAATCTATCCATCTCTTTACAAGTTTTGTATGTAAAGACTAGATCTTTGTGCTTAGCTTTGACCATTTCAAGTTTTATAACCGAGTTCTTCTCATACTTGAGTTGGGTTTTGACTTGAATTTATTAAAAAGGTTGATTTTTTTACCTCTATAAGTGTGAGCTGAGTCGGTAGAAGTTGTGAGCAGATAGGCTAGGCTGTGTAACTGAGAGATTTGATGGAAGTTTAGTGTTGTTGTATCAAGAAAAATAATGTGACTTGGTTGAACAGCTTGCGAAGGAAGATTATTTGGAGTTGAGACAGGAAGCTACTGATCTTCAGGAGTATTCTAATGCAAAGCTTGAGAGGGTTACACGTTATTTAGGTGTTCTTGCTGCCAAAAGTCGTAAATTGGGTAAGTTGTGTTCCGCCAATGTATTCCACGTGGTGTGTTTAAAGTCTATGTAAGTTGTGCCAAGCATCAAGAAAAAAATTCTGATTAATCAGCACATCTTTCACTGTTGATAAGACAAGAGTTGGTTGGCCTCTTTCATATATTGATAACTGCATAAATCTATCTATTTCCGATATTGGAAAGTTCTTGAATCCATATACCTACTTCCTGTGGTGGCATTTCATTATTGTTGTTTGTTTACAACTGTTTTTTTGGTAGAATTTGGTAGAGTGTTGTATAACTTGTATTCATTTATCTACTTCAACCACCACAGATCAAGCTGTCCTGGAGACTGAGGCAAGGATATCTCCACTTATCAATGAGAAGAAAAGACTGTTCAATGACTTGTTGACGGCCAAAGGTACCAATCTTTCATAACCAGAATTACCTGTCTTTCTATATTATACTACTATTTCTTTGAGAAATTGTTTCATTGATCTTCTGATAGTTCTCTGCGACCTGATGATTAGTGTGGTATTGTATTTCAGGGAACATAAAGGTGTTTTGCCGTGCAAGACCACTGTTCGAGGATGAAGGTCCCTCTATTATAGAATTCCCCGGGGATTGCACCATATGTGTAAACACTAGTGATGATACTATGTCCAATCCCAAGAAGGACTTTGAATTTGACCGAGTTTATGGACCTCATGTTGGACAAGGTCAGTATCAAAGTTCATTGGAATGTAGTGACGAGTTGTTTCTTATTTTGATCCACAAAAGCTGCAGGCAGTGAGACCTTTGTACTAATACTGTGATTTTGTTTTTCCTCAGCGGCATTGTTCAATGATGTCCAACCTTTCGTTCAATCTGCACTGGATGGATCTAACGTCTCAATATTTGCCTACGGAGAAACTAATGCAGGGAAGACATACACCATGGTTGTCATTCTTTTCCCTTCCCTCTCAAAGTTTACAAATAGCTCACATCTTGTTGAGCACCTAGTTATCTTCATCATCCATTGGCTCTCCGCTGAATCTTTGACTGTTGTTTTGCCAGGAAGGTTTGAGTCACGACCGTGGTTTATATGCTCGTTGTTTTGAGGAGCTTTTCGACCTAGCGAATTCTGATGCAACTTCCACATCTCGATTCAGCTTCTCTGTTTCAGTTTTTGAGATCTATAATGAACAGGTGCTTCCACTCGTGTCTGAACTACTAATTAATACTTTTGGCTTTCATTTTCTTTGCCTTAGATGGTTTTGTAATGGAATTTGAAACTTCTAATTTTGAGCAACTTTCATTTTCAGATCAGGGATTTACTTTGGGAAACTGAGAGCAACTTGCCGAAGATTAACATGGGATCACATGAATCTGTTATAGAACTCGAACAGGAAAAAGCTGATAATCCTTTGGAGTTCTTAAGAATCTTAAAATATGCGTTTCAGAACCGGGGAAATGATAAATCAAAGTTTAATGTGACCCATCTGTATGTTTTATTTTCTGCTTTAATAGTTCCTTTTCTTAAAAAGTATATGTCTCTGCTAAGGTTCTTCTAGTCTCATGTCTTTAAGGATGGCTTCTCTCTTTGTAGGATTGTCACGATACACATATACTATAGCAACACGATTACTGGAGAGAATATGTATAGCAAGCTTTCTCTGGTTGACTTGGCTGGAAGTGAAGGTTTAACCGTTGAAAATGACAGTGGAGAACACGTCACGGATAGGCTGCATGTCATGAATTCGATTTCAGCGTATGTTGAACTGTTCCCTTCTATTTCTTTTCACTTCTCCCTTACCAGTGAGCTGCACTTATAACTTCCGTGTCTTCATCATGCAAAGGCCTGACAATATTTTCCATGCGTAGTCTCCAATGCCTGAACTTGTTCTTGATAATTTTACTTCCTTCATATGTATCACTTGTTCTTTAGGTTGGGAGATGTTTTATCATCTTTGACGTCAGAAAAGGATTCAATTCCGTATGAGAATTCAAATCTTACCAGAATACTTGCAGATTCACTAGGTGAATACTTTACTCTTCATTTCACCTTGAATATTTATGAGCTTGAAGCTCTTTGTAACTGATATACAATTTTCCTGTAATGTGTAGGGGGAAGCTCCAAAACATTGATGATCGTGAACATCTGTCCCAGTGCGGAGAACTTGTCTGAGACAATATCATGTCTCAATTATGCTGCTAGAGCTAGGAATACTGCACCAAGCCTTGGGAATCGAGATACAATCAAGAAATGGAGAGATGTGGTAAGTGAATGTGGAACTGAAAGAGAAAAAATATGAAAAGAAAATACAGATCCTTGCTTTAGTTCAGTATTTGACTTGATTGATGGTTTTGTCTCTCTTTTTACTAGTTTCCCCAAATGTAAAATTGTGCTCAACCTTTTGTTTTGCAGGCAAGTGATGCTCGGAAGGAGCTGTTGGACAAAGAGAGAGAAAATCAGAATCTGAAACAAGAGGTTTTGGGCTTAAAACAAGCATTTAAAGATGCAAATGACCAGTGTGTATTGCTCTACAGTGAAGTACAGAGGGCGTGGAAAGTCTCATCTACATTGCAATCAGATTTAAAGGTTATATACAGCTTCACCTAAGCTCTTGTTTGGCTAATCTACAATTCTTTATTAACACTTTTACTTGTTGCTCATTATCCTTGCAGTCAGAGAATGCTCTGCTTGTAGAAAAACATAGACTAGAGAAGGAGCAGAATTCTCAGTTAAGAAACCAAATAGCTCAACTTTTACAGTTGGACCAGGAACAGAAACTTCAAATGCAACAACAAGACTCCACCATTCAAAATCTCCAGGTTGCTGCTCCATGAATATTAGTATCTACTCTTTAAAGTACAAGATCAATCTTAAGGCAATTGATTTTCTTAATTGTTAACTTCTCTGCACATGATAGTCGAATAATTCTTCTGTTTTCATTTAAATTTTGATGCAGGCCAAAATAACAGACTTGGAATCAACAAGAGCAGGAGATACCTTGCAATCTCAGGACATAATTTCTTCAATACCAAAAGCCGCCGAGAGCACAACTGATTCTTCTTCTGTTACCAAGAAACTTGAGGAAGAACTTAAAAAACGTGATGCACTGATTGAGGTTCGTCTCTGTCTTACTCTTGACTATATTCTAATCGGTGTTCGTGCCCTCTGGCTGAGCCATTGATATTTGAAGTAGTACTTTTAACTGAAGAGAAGGATATTTTCTGCAGAGATTGCATGAAGAAAACGAAAAGTTGTTTGACAGATTAACAGAAAAGTCGATGGCTGTTTCGACCCAGGTAATTCGTTGCTCTTGTACAGTTTTGCTACATTAAGTATGATTCAATATCATATCACGACGATGCTCTCAACTGCTACTGTATGTTCAACACTATGCACCTAGCGCACTCCATTGCTTAAGCGTTCTTATCTATTGTTTTTATTTTAGGTGTCGAGTCCCTCATCAAGAGCATCGCCAAACATTCAGCCTGCCAGTGTTCACAGGTGATCCCAGGATCAGTTTGAAACGATGGAGTTCTTATTCTGTCAATTTCATTGTAATTATCCCTAAACTATCAACTGATATGTAATGTTATTCATCTTGGGGGAATTAATAGGGCAGAAGCTGCTGCGTTACCATCCACGCCAAATAAGAATGAAGGGGCGATAACTGTAGTAAAAACTGGCTCTGAAATAGCAAAAACCACTCCAGCTGGAGAATACCTGACAGCTGCATTGAATGACTTTGACCCTGAAGACTATGAAGGTCTTGCTGCCATTGCTGATGGTGCAAACAAGCTACTTATGCTGGTACTTGGTTAATAGCTCATTGTGTCAGTATCTTTTTAGAATTTTTTAGTGGTGTACTTATATCAAATGAACCATTGTACTTTCTATCATAATTTGAAGAGAAGCTTGTGATGTCTCTGACTTGCAGGTTTTGGCAGCTGTCATCAAGGCTGGTGCTTCCAGAGAGCATGAAATCCTTGCTGAGATCAGAGATTCTGTCTTTTCATTCATTCGGAAAATGGAATCAAGAAGAGTAATGGATACCATGCTTGTTTCCCGAGTCAGGATATTATACATAAGGTCTTTACTGGCTCGATCACCTGAGCTTCAGTCTATCAGGGTGAGCATATGCATACGATTGTAGCTGATTTTTTTTTTTAGTTTTGGCTGACTTTCTCCATGTAAAACTAATCGACTTTCTCCTTTTAGGTCTCTCCTGTCGAATGCTTTCTTGAGAAGCCTAATACTGGTAGAAGTAAAAGCACTAGTAGGGGTAGCAGCCCAGGTAGATCCCCAGTTCGATACCTTGATATGCAGACTCATAGATTTAAAGTAAATATAAAGCCAGAAAGGAAAAACAAGTTGGCATCTGTGGTTTCAAGAATGCGTGGACTTGAACAGGTAAATTTACCTTGAATGAGCACTTGGTTGCTTGATTCTACATGATATGTTGAACATCAAGAGACACTTATGCTCTTGATTGTAATTGTCTAGGATTCTGGGAGGCAGCAAGTTACTGGAGTTAAACTGAGGGAGATGCAAGATGAAGCCAAAAGTTTTGCTATTGGGAACAAATCCCTAGCTGCATTGTTTGTTCACACTCCGGCTGGTGAACTGCAGCGACAGATTCGGTTATGGCTTGCAGAAAACTTTGATTTTCTTTCCGTGACCGCAGATGATGTATCAGGAGGAACCACGGGCCAACTAGAGCTTCTTTCCACGGCAATAATGGATGGTTGGATGGCTGGACTAGGAGCCGCGGTGCCACCTCACACAGATGCTCTCGGGCAGCTTCTATCCGAGTATGCAAAACGTGTCTATACTTCTCAAATGCAGCACATGAAGGATATTGCTGGTACCTTGGCGGCAGAAGAGGCAGAAGATGCTGGCCAAGTGGCTAAGCTTCGATCAGCTCTTGAGTCCGTTGACCACAAAAGAAGAAAGGTATACAGTTCTGAGGTTACTTTGATTGTTTTTTGTAAAAAAAAAATTATGCTCATGACTTTCGTTTGCTCTGTTTATCAGATTTTACAACAAATGAAAAGTGATGCAGCTTTGCTTAACTTGGAAGAAGGCAGTTCTCCTATTCAAAACCCTTCGACCGCAGCTGAAGACTCAAGATTAGCTTCTCTCATTTCTCTAGATGGCATATTGAAGCAAGTCAAGGTATTTATACCTCTCCATCTGAGACCATGTTGCTTCATAGTTGATCTTGATTATTGTTACTTTGCGACGAGAATAATGGTCAGCGACTTTACTTGCATCTTGTAGGATATTACAAGACAAGCATCTGTTCATGTTTTGAGTAAAAGCAAGAAAACAGCATTACTTGAGGCCCTTGATGAACTCACTGAGCGAATGCCTTCTCTTCTTGATGTTGATCATCCATGTGCACAAAGAGAAATTGCTACAGCACGCCAGCTGGTCGAGGTGCTTTTTGATGTTTAACCAGTAGACAAAGATCTCCACCTGATCTGATGATAAGATCAAGATTAGATTTCAATATCAAACTAACTTGTTTCTTTCTGATTTTATTAACCGCAGACAATCCCTGAACAAGAGAACAATAACCTTCTAGAATATTCACACGGCCGAAGACCCTCGTTTGAATCTATATCCTCAGGTGAAACCGATGTGTCGCAGTGGAACGTTTTGCAGTTCAACACAGGTTCATCAGCACCATTCATCATAAAATGTGGAGGTAACACCAACTCAGAACTGGTGATCAAGGCTGATGCACGAGTTCAAGAGCCCAAAGGAGGTGAACTAGTCAGAGTTGTCCCAAGACCTTCTGTTTTGATAAACATGAGCTTAGAGGAAATGAAACAAATGTTTACTCAGTTACCTGAAGCTCTAAGTGTGCTGGCTTTAGCTAAAACCGCTGATGCCACGAGAGCTCGTTACTCTAGGCTCTACAAAACTCTGGCCATGAAAGTTCCCTCTCTCAGGGACGTTGTTGCTGATCTTGAGAAAGACACCTAAGTCATGAAAATGGCATAGAGATGTTGCAGAGATGATTCCCCAGCTACGGACGTTTCCTTGTGTATTTATATTATTTTTCTGTAACTGGCCAAATCTGGCGCATTTATGCTACCTTTTGGGTCCAGATTGATTGTCTGTAGTATGTAACTTTACTTTGTATCTTGCTATCATTCACACAGCAATAAGTGTTTACTACTTCCACAGAAAGTCATAAGACTTCCACATTCTCCACCACGTTTACATCTAGACCCTGAAACAGAAACTACATTCTGCTACTATAACAAGGTGATAAGTAACCTCCACAGAGATTGATCTTTGATCATTCCATGCCATTGTGAATACAACGGCTCCCTAGTGCAGCTAACTAAGGATCATCTCTCCTATTACATGCATTTATCAGTAAGTTCTTCTACTAAGTAATAGCATTAATATACTGGATCACTTTATTTTATTAATACTGCATTTTTATAGTGAAACTGATGACATATTAACCACAATTAACGACAATTAACATTTAGAAATTGGATCCTCAAATGCTATTTGCATTTACTAAAATCTGAACAGTAAAAGTTTAAACCAATAGCTTTCAAAATGTCGCTTTGGCCGAGTGGTTAAGGCGTGTGCCTGCTAAGTACATGGGGTTTCCCCGCGAGAGTTCGAATCTCTCAGGCGACGTAATTTTTTTGTATTCCGCCCTTTTTAATACTCAAACGGTTTGCCATGTGGTTTTGCTGCTTAACATGTCCCATATTCCTCTGCATGTTAAAGACAAACACATCGAGCGAGAAAACACAATGCAGCAGGTGATACGATGGTCTTGTCTAGTAAAAATCTTTCAATCTCTTCTCTCTGTTCATAACATCTGGTCTTGTGGCTGTTGTGGATGATGTTCATCAAGGCTCATATTAGGCCCAATTAAGGCCCAACTATCAAACTAGTGATTAGAAGTTGACTCATTAAAAAAGTATTATGGCCCATTCACTCGCTCTTCCCTTTATTCTCTCTTCTCCCATTCTTTTCTTTCATTTTCTTACAATAAAAAAAGCCAAAAAAATATTAAAACCTCTCTCTCACTTTCTCTCTCCAATGGCGGCGGCGACACTAGGCAGAGACCAGTACGTCTACATGGCGAAGCTCGCCGAGCAAGCCGAGCGTTACGAGGAGATGGTCAACTCCATGGAAAGCCTCGTCACAGTCGCCACTCCATCATCGGAGCTCACCGTGGAAGAAAGGAACCTCCTCTCAGTGGCCTACAAGAACGTGATCGGATCTCTACGCGCCGCGTGGAGGATCGTGTCCTCGATCGAGCAGAAGGAAGAGAGCAGGAAGAACGAGGAGCACGCGACGCTCGCGAAGGATTACAGATCTAAGGTGGAGACGGAGCTTTCTTCCGTCTGCTCGGGGATCCTCAGGCTTCTCGACTCGCATCTGATCCCGTCGGCGGCGGGGAGCGAGTCGAAGGTGTTTTATTTGAAGATGAAGGGAGATTATCATAGGTACATGGCGGAGTTTAAGTCTGGTGAGGAGAGGAAAGCAGCTGCTGAGGATACTATGGTTGCTTACAAGGCTGCTCAGGTGAAAAAAGTTTGATTCTTTTTTTTTGTTTTGGTTATTACCAAACTGATGTGTCTTTGTTTGTTTGTTTGAAGGATATCGCAGCTGCTGATATGACGCCTACGCATCCTATAAGGCTTGGTCTTGCTCTCAACTTCTCTGTGTTCTACTATGAGATCCTTAATTCTTCAGACAAAGCTTGTAACATGGCCAAACAGGTTCCTTCCTACTCTTTGTTTTTTTTAAGCTTCTTAAGTCTAAAAAGTATGAACATTTCTCTATTTATGGTTCTCTCTATGGTAATAAAAGGTATTCTGTTTTTTCTTATTGATGTTTTGACTAATGGGATTGACCATTGGTTGACTTTGTTGGAAAAAGAACTGATCTTTGATCCATTGTTCTTGATTTTGGATCAATTTGAGTGAGCTTTCTTTGACAACACTAGGACTGGGGTGACTCATCCTGTTTGAACTAGAGCTTCTCATCTTTCTGTAATATGTGATTTAGCTACACAATAGAGTTTTATCATTGTGAAAGACATTCTGAATTTTGATGGTGGATTCACCTGTAGGCTTTTGAAGAAGCTATAGCTGAGCTTGACACATTGGGAGAAGAATCATACAAAGACAGCACTCTCATTATGCAGTTGCTGAGGGACAACCTAACCCTCTGGACCTCCGATATGCAGGTTACTCCTCTTCTCTTCTCATCTCCTTATGTTTTTTCTCTTACTCTACGTTCACGTGTAACCTTAAAATTAGTTGCTATGAGAAATCGTGTGTTAGTATGACCAGGGTTATGATCATTATAGACTGGACCGTGCTTGATATCCATGATCAGATGCATTAACATAGATACTACCTCGATCAAAACTGAAATAACCGAGAAACTGTGTGTACTGAGTTTATTAATATTCGTTGTTCAGGAGCAGATGGACGAGGCATGAGGATCTTGAGGGAGAGAGAGAGAGAGTGTGTTATGCGCCATGATAAAACTGTGAAACCAATATTTAAGTGTTTATGATGAGTATATGCACAGCTTGGTGATTTTTATCTACTCTATTTAAAACACTTTCTCAAACTATGTTCTCCAAGAATGTCTTCTCGTGACTGGCTACCCTTGAGCTTGGAAGTAAAACTCTTCCTCCTTGTACATACTCGAATCGTAATTCTTCTACGGTCATCGTAATGGGCTTACACCTGAGCCCAGTTTGATAATATACGTTTCTTATGTTCTTCGATTTGATTGGATCAGTTGTAACCCATAGTAATGGGCTCTTAGTTGAGCCCATTCCGATAACTTGAATTATTATTATGGTCGTTAGTTTCGTTTATCACATCAAGTGGCAATTAATAAACTGCCAACTATGTATGATTATCAATTAATCATTCAGTTGAATTTTTCTTATAAAAACAACATCTTACCTTAATGAATCACTGTCAAGATATAGCCTTTGCAGGTTATCAGACGTCTTCTTTTGAAACATTTATTTTTTTGGTTGTTACCTTTATATATCATAATATTTAAATTCACTGACAGCTTCTTTTTTTTTCTGAAAGCATCACTGACAGCTATTTCTAACGCGTATATTAGTAATGTCCAATGGTAACAACACGAATAATATTCACCAAAACTAATCCAATGATCTACCAGGTCATGCACATGGGGATAATGATTATTACGGGTTTTCATATTTTCTGTACGTAAACTTATGTTATGCCAGAAATTGTATGTATATCTATTAAATAAAATAAAAGGGTCGTTGCTGTATATAGAATAAAATACATAATTTAAATAAAGGGTGGATATGTAGACAGGAAGACATGCGGAGCTGCAACTCCTTCATTCTTGAACTAAACATGTTAGCTGTATCTCCACATTTGCCTCGTCACACATTAATGATCTTTAAAGTCTCCAATTATATTCATCATCCAATCACAGCTTGATAAGTCAAAAGTTTATTCACCTAATCAATGTTAACGTAACATTAGATCCATGGTTTGTGGACTGTATACCACGCAGCGTCAATATAATAAGACGTTAAGACTTCTTCCGAATAATATTTTGAATTTATCTTTTCATATTGTAAACCGGTTTACCTTATAAGAATATGTTCAATAGTCATTATCAAATATACTTAGATCAATCATAGCCCAAAATTTCAATTTTGTTGAAAAAAGCAAAATTTAATATTATTATTGGCTCGGCCTGCGAGACTATATAGATAAGCAACCCCATGTTCCAATTATGCGTCTGCATGTTAGTTAGTCTGCAATATTTATTTTTGAATATATTAAAAGATTTTGAGAATCTCGTTTAATTAATCAAAAACAATTCTTAATCTTCCTCTTTTTATACATCTCTTTCATTTTCCTCACCTTCACAACTCTCTCACTCTAAAACCAATAGAAAACACATTTTTAGACAGACAGAGAGAGAGTAAAATGGGTTCTAAAACTGTTCTAGTTTTCTTGATCATTGCTATCTTTGCCACGTCAACACTCGCTCAAGCTCCAGCTCCTACTCCCACCGCTACTCCTCCTCCCGTAGCTACTCCTCCACCAGTGGCCACTCCACCACCCGCTGCAACCCCAGCCCCAACCACCACTCCACCACCGGCTGCGACCCCAGCCCCCGCAACTACTCCACCGTCGGCAGCTCCTTCTCCCTCTGATGTTCCCGCCGCCTCTCCACCAGCACCGGAAGGTCCTGCCTTGAGCCCAAGTGGACTTGCTCCAGGGCCTTCGGATGAAGCGGCCGCCCCAAGTGCCGCTTTCTCCAACAAAGCTTTCATGGTTGGAACCGCTTTCACCGCTATTATGTACGCCGCCGTTATGGTTTAAGATCATTTTCGCGTTTTTCAAAATTCACGTTTTCATTATTATTTCTTTTAATTTTACCCCCCCCCCCCCATTATTTCAAACCCTTGGTGTTATGTGAGAATTTCATTTGTTTTCGTATATCGCTATTTGTTCGTTTAAATTTTTTATTTTGTGTAAGGTTGTATGTAAAAATCGAATGATAGATTAAAATAAAATAATTTCATTACTCTTTTGTTTAATTGAAATTTTAGAGCATTCCCAATAAGAGAAAATTTACGGTAACATATATATATATATATATATATATATATATATTTTAACACAATATATATAGAAACTTTTGATAAGAACTCCTCATTATTGGGGGGTGCAAAAGGTCAAATAAAAGTAAACTCTATGACCCTGTCTTTGGTACAAAAGGCCTACTATATTGATATGAGTTATATAACCCAATTAGTTTAGCCCAACAACATTGTTGCGAATACTAAAAATGAATATAGTTTTTCCTCATTATGTTATCATCGTTTGGTAAAATAATTTAATATTGTATTCAATAGAATTTAAGAGTTTAAAGTTAGGTAATAAATAAAGTAACACAAATCATTTATTCAGTTTTGTCGGTGTGAAGTGTTAAATTAACAACCATATGTTTTAACATCTTCATTCAACCACATGATCAAACTATCTATCTAACTAATAATCTCCTATAAAATTCGCTTCTAATTTGTCTATTTGAAAATTACCAATCATTACCTAAAATGTTGATGGCATTGATTTCCAACCAATACACCTATCAAAGCAAAAATGATAGGACATATGATATCAATCAAGACAAGTAATCACTTTGAACTTTTAAATTTTTTATTTGTCAACCTCACATTTCTTCTATATATTTTCCCCTATCTTGTTTTTCGCTAAGTCTAATCCTTTGTCAATTATATGTCACCTTCATTTTCTTGAACTTGGCAGCCATTTCAATTACCAACAATGTCAAACTAGGCTTCAAGCCTTCAACTACGTACGGAATACTTGTATTTGTACATATTAATGCATTTCGTGCTTATATTATTATAAGGTTTATCAAATTTATGCAAGTGCATTAAAAACATTATGCGGTCAAGCGTTTGGGTTGCCAGAAAATATTACATGTTGTTATAGTGTATATGCAGCCATAGTGGATAGTTTATGTTTTTTTGCTGCTCTTAATTATCCGGTTCGTAGTTTGTAAACCGAAACCTAAGCAATGACGTAGATGGTGAGAAATATGCATGCTCACGTCTCTTTTCATGTTTCTTGCTTGTTTTTTGCAACAATTAATTTATAAGTTTGAAGTGACTCGACTCTATGTAGAAGAATAAGTTCTTAATTACAAGACACGAATAAAATCAAGATAAAAAGGAGTTGTTAGATCCGTGACAACAGACAGTGTGGACGTACATCGCATATGAAACGAGGGAAATTGAGTTGTTGATATAAGTCAAGGATATGGTACACATTAGAGTTAAAATGAAACAGTATTATAATAAGAGAATGTTTAAATAATTGACTCTTAGTGGAAACGTTTCTAGCTACTGCGTTTTGAATCATGAGAGTGGATGGCAACTGTTGATGTCTTCTTTAACGTTTTATGGCTGTATGTATGTGGTCAAGTGGTATACAAAACTCAAAAATGTGGTAAAACATTTTTTTGGTTCGAGTTTCAATTAAAACAAAATCACAGTTATTGAAAAGTTTGCGTTTGAACTTGGTTCAGACAGTTTACCGAGTAGTATAGTATCATGCAATTTAGCTACTTCTATCATTAAGGTATGATTATTACGGGAGTTCTTAACGTAATATAAGAACCGTTTCTTAACTTTAACTAAAAAAAATTAAAAAACGGTTTTTAAATCTCGTCTTTTAACTTTTTCTTAGTTACAGATAAGAGACAGTTCTTATATTATGCTAAGAACTCCGTCCTAAGAGCCTTGCAATAATCATGACTTTAGTCGGTTAACATTTTAAACTTGGATCAAATAATAGTTAACATTTTTTTTAAAAAACACATTGTACGGAAATTAGTTGGATTAATCGATAAGGTGCATATAAAAAGACATCAACGGTAAACAAATGTGAATATTTAGAAGAATAAAACTTTTTAAAAATTGTCACTTCTTTACTCTTCTTTTCTACAACTTTTATATCATTTCACTGTCTGCGTATGTCTTTATAGTCAAATAGAGGCCTCATATATTACAGTCCACCTTGATCACATATCTACTCTTTTATTTTACTTAATAGTTTTCCAGAAGATCGGTGATGGGAGAGAGAGACGAGGAAGCAGAAAGTGTAGGGAACGCCATAATTCCTCTGCTAAGGGATCAACATGAAGCGGAGGATGACGACAGAGGCATAATGGTGGAGACGAGGAAGCTATGGCGTATCGTTGGACCAGCCATATTCACTAGAATCTCAACCTACTTGATCCTTGTCACCACTCAGGCCTTTGCCGGACACCTCGGCGAGCTTGAACTCGCTTCCATCGCCATCGTCTGCAACGTCATCGTCGGCTTCAACTTCGGACTCCTTGTATATACACACATATAAACAATTTCTACTTATATTATTAGCGCAATTCTTTCAAATATCATTTTTTAAGTTTTTGTCACAAAAATAGTATTCAATGAAAAAATTGACCTCAACTTAATATACTATATGCAGCTTGGAATGGCGAGTGCGTTGGAAACGCTGTGCGGTCAAGCGTTTGGAGCGAAAAAATATGACATGTTAGGAGTGTATTTGCAGCGGTCTTGGATTGTTCTCTTCCTATGCTCCATTTTGCTCCTCCCTGTGTACTTCTTTGCAACACCGATTCTTAAGTACTTTGGCCAGCCTGACGACATCGCCGAGCTCTCCGGTACCGTCGCTCTTTGGGTTATTCCTATACATTTCGCGTTTGCCTTCTTTTTCCCTCTCAACCGGTTCCTCCAAAGCCAGCTTAAAAATATGGTACTATATATTTCTGATAGTGTTTAAAAAAAAAAGTTTTCATGCATATTGGAAAATAATAGATGTTCACAATCAAATCTTATGTTATTTTACTATATATCTTCTAATAATTATAACCAATAATATTTAATTAATTGAATATTATCAATTAATATTTTTTAAATATAGTTTATTAATATGAGTTAATAAAATTATTTTAAAAATAGGGAAAAGTATTCTTTGTGGAATTAGAAAGTCTACAAAATATATTTTTCGGATCGAAAGGAACATGTATATGTAACATTTTTAGACTATATATTAGTTAGTATCTAGTGGCGTTTGGAGTTGGTTGGAAAAAAAAATCTAATGGTGTTTGGTATATATAGAAGATAATATCTCTCTGACTGATATTAACACCAGGTGATTGCGATTACAGCTGGAGTGGCACTTGTAGTTCACATGTTTGTGTCCTGGCTTTTTGTATATGGTCTTAAACTTGGAGTCATAGGGACCGTGGCTACTGTTAATGTCTCATGGTGGCTCATTGTCTTGATCTTGTTTACATACGCCACTTGCGGCGGTTGTCCACTCACTTGGACTGGTTTCTCCATCGAAGGTTTCACTGGACTTTGGGACTTTGCTAAGCTCTCTGCCTCCTCCGGAATCATGCTTTGGTACGTACAATTATTTAAGGCCATACGTCTTGTTTTTTTGTTTGTTTTTATATTTAGAACACAACTTCTTACGTAGATTTTTTTTATATATATATAATCGATGCAGCTTGGAGAGTTGGTATTATAAGATTTTAATTCTGATGACTGGAAATCTGAAAGATGCAAAAATTGCTGTCGACTCTCTGTCTATATGGTATGTCAGATATATGTTAAGTTTGATATACTATATAGTAAATATGAAAAGCTTTCGTATCATATTTTTTAAACTGTTTTACATCATAACAATGTTGTTCATCGGCAGCATGGCGATTAATGGACTGGAGATGATGATTCCACTTGCTTTCCTCGCCGGGACCGGGTATGAGTCCAATCTCTCTCGATGATTTGTTTTGTTCGGCTTGTACTTTTCAATTATCTAAAACTTTATTATGTTGCTACAATAATAATCGGCCGTGCATGTCAATTGGAGGTTCTTAGGGAGGTTTTTATCGGAAGTTAAGAACCGGTTCTTAACTTTAACAAAAAAAAGTTAGAACCAGTTTTTAAATAAGAAATTTAAGAACATGTTCTTAATTTTTTCTTTGTTAAAGTTAAGAATCAGTTCTTAAATTCTAATAAAAACTGATTTTTAAATTCTTTCTAAAAACTTCCATGTGGACATGCTCTAACTACTTTATATGATAAACTTAACTTTTTATTTGTAGCGTACGAGTGGCGAATGAATTAGGAGCAGGCAATGGAAGAGGAGCAAGATTTGCAATGTTCGTATCAGTGACGGAATCATTAATCATTGGAATAATACTATCGGTGCTCGTAGTATTTCTTCATGATCAAATCGGTTGGATTTTCTCTTCAAGTGAAACCGTCATAAAAGCAGTCACTGATCTCTCTGTTCTTTTAGCCTTTACGATTCTTCTCAACAGTGTTCAACCGGTTCTTTCCGGTACGTTACAAAACAAATTTGTCATTCTGGAATAAACCGGCCGGGTCAAGGTATGTGAAGTGACTTTTGATTTATTTATTTTTGATTAGGTGTTGCGATTGGTTCGGGTTGGCAATCATTCGTGGCATATATAAATTTGGGGTGCTATTATTTCATTGGTCTTCCACTTGGATTTGTCATGGGATGGATTTTCAAGACTGGTGTTAAGGTAAACACCAGTTTCTATTTTTCATAATCTCACTATTTGAAAACTAATTTATATCGGTATATATATATGTTTACTGTGATTTTATGTTGTAGGGCATTTGGGCTGGAATGATATTTGGAGGAACCGCGATTCAGACATTTATATTGATTTTTATTGTTATGAGATGTGACTGGGAAAAAGAGGTACTTCATTTTTTATTGCTTTTGATTCACGTATATGGTTTATTTCATCTCATGCATGTCTTTTTCATGCAATTTTTCTTTGTTTATTTCATATTTGTAGTCACAAAAAGCAAGCGTGCGCGTTAAAAAGTGGTCGATCTCAAATTCAGAGGCAAGACACTGAAGATTGAATGATTTGTATACATTTGTAAAATAAATATATATTTGGAGGCTTGGAGCATATGCATTATTCCATAAAGCTGCTAGGCCGTGGTGAGCGAGTAAAGCACATTTGTATCATTTCATCACGCACGGTATGACAAGATAGAAAAATTATATATTTCTCATGTATGTTCAATCATATATGCTTACATGGAAAAAATAGTTTGCGCTACACTAATTTACTTACGTATTTTAGGTATTAGGTTTTCATGGTAGATTTTGATTAAGCTAAACATATTATAAACAAGTTTGAACGGGCATGGAGCATAATGTGATGATTTGTAATACCACTTTGAGAAAAGCAGTCCACAATAACTTTTTAAAAGGAGGATAAAATAATTACTTTTTAATGACTATAAGAATGAAGTGAAAGAGCTTTATATAGAAGAGGGGATATTTATGCAGGATAGAATAATATTTAGGTAGAAAACTAAGTTGTTGACTCCATGACATCAAACAATGTGGACGTTAGTTGCATATAAAACGTGGGAAATTAAGTTGTTGATCAAACACAAATTAAGATGGATATATATATATATATATGTGTGTGTGTGTGGATTATGAAAAAGATAGTTATTAAAAATCGTATATATTTCTATTACTTTTTTTTGCTAAAATATTTACATTATTTATGGGTTCAAATCATAATACTTGTTTACGGAATTATAAAAAAACATAGAATATGTGTGACTAGTGTAGAACCGAATCTAAAAGAAAAGACAGGATGCAACAAACAGAATAAAAATCAAATGTGGACTATAATAATTAATAAATGAACTGCAAAGTAGTTGTGTAAGACACTATTTCAAATTTATTCGGAATGGTGAATTTATACCTTTAACGCAACATTATCAACAGTTGTTGAAAATTGTAAATAGAAGTTAAGCCTAATTCAACAATTCAACAATCTATAACATTAACTCATATTTTTATGAGATTATTACAATCTATACAATATATTACATAGACGATTTTAACAATTCCACATACCCTTTAGAATATTTATATATAATTGTATCATCTTGATCTGTCTTATAAGATTCACATCTAACAGTACTTTTTTCGTTATGCTGTCTCTCATATTTTTTTTTCTATAATACATCATTTATATTTTCAGGAGTTTGAACCTTAGACTTTTTAGTCTAAAAACATAAATGAACCCTAAATCTCTTATTTAAGAACCGTCTCTTAACTTTTTTTAGTTAAAGTTAAGAAACGGTTCTTGAATAAGAGATTTAAGATTTTTAAATTACGCTAAAAACTTCACTCTAAGATATCCCCAATAATCATGCCCTAATGGAACTTCCACTTAAGATTTATTTTTAGAAAAGGTAATCAATAAATAAATACTCCCTCCGTTTCAAAAAGTTGTATATTCTAGAGAAAACTTTTGTTTCAAAAAGATCTATGTTTTATATTTTCAATGTAGATTTTATTAACTAATTGTAAATTTCAAAAAAAACAATTGCACTTACTGAATTTTTATTGGCTTAAACTTATGGGAAAAAAATAATCACAAAAAATATGTAAATTTAATGTGTTTTATTAAACTATGTGAAAAATCTAAAATATGTAACATTTTGAAACGGAGGGAGTATAAAACAACAAGACGCACCGCATGTGATATCAACAATAGACTGTATTAATACAATGCTTCATGAATTTGTTCAACACATGATATAATTAAATATATTGTTACTTTTGTGGTCTTGATTGAAAACACACATGCATACTATTAGTGGAGTAGATTAAACAAATTCATATACTCTTCACTGAAAAAGCCTGACCGTAGTGGAGTCTCCACTCAAAAGTAGATTACTTCCATATACTCTTGATCACTCTCGTCCACGTTCTTTACTTTCAAGAAGATGGGAGAAAGAAATGATGAAGCAGAACGTGTAGAGAAGGCGAGGATTCCCTTGCTGAGGGATCAATATGAAGAAGGAGACATAAAGAGAGAGACATGGATGGAAACAAAGAAGCTATGGCGTATCGTTGGACCGGCCATATTCACCAGATTCTCGACCTTTTCCATCTTCGTCATCACTCAGGCCTTCGCTGGCCACCTTGGGGAGCTTGAACTCGCCTCCATCTCCATCGTCCACAACGTCATCGTTGGCTTCAACATTGGCCTCCTTGTATGCACACACATTTATATTATACTCTCGTTTCATATTACTTTTCGTTCTAGAGGTTTATGCACACATATTAATAAAACATATCATTTTGTATATTTCTAAAATAAAAACACAATTATCTATACACCTAACCATATTTCAACCAATTAAAAAATAAATTGAAAAATCTTATTAATGAATTTTGTATTAAAACTCTAAAACGACACTTATTTTGAAACAAAATTTTTTTTCTACAACGACAAATAATATAAAACGTAGGGAGTATCATTTTTCTATAATGTCTAATTTTTTGAAGAAAGTATATAATATCTAATATTAAATACATGCAGCTAGGAATGGCGAGTGCGTTGGAAACACTGTGTGGGCAAGCGTTTGGAGCAAAGAAGTATGAGATGTTGGGAGTGTATATGCAGCGATCTTGGATCGTTCTCTTCTTATTCTGCACCTTGCTTCTTCCCATGTACTTGTTTGCGTCTCCGATTCTTAAATTCTTCGGCCAGCCTGAAGACATCGCCGAGCTATCCGGTAACATCGCGGTCTGGACTATTCCTACTCATTTCGCGTTTGCCTTCTATTTTCCTCTCAGCCGATTCTTCCAGTGCCAACTCAAGAATAGGGTATGTAAAAGGCATCATTAGCCCTAGTTTCTTAACCAGAGTTTTTAAATCATGATTTGATATTTTTTATTTTTTTTTTACATTTTTTTCGGCTAAGATACGGCTCTTGAGGCGATTCTTAGTTTTTCTTAGTTAAACTAAAAAAACTAAGAATCGTCTATTATCCGAAGCTAAGAACCCCGATTAAGATACCGAGATTAATAATAATCTTACTAAATCAATATTTGAAAGGTCGTAACCGGAAGGGGCAGATGAATGAAATTTCACATCAATATGCAGAAAAATAATTAATTAATATATAAAAGATGAAGATCAAATTCAGTTTGTCAATAATTATTTTTAAATAAAAAGTTCATGATAACCACGAATTTAACATTTGATGGTTTTATACATGTTCTTTTTTTTGTCAATATTCTCTTACTACACCAGGTGGTTGCAATTTCTTCCGGAGTGGCACTTGTAGTTCACATATTTGTGTGCTGGCTTTTTGTGTACGGTCTTAAACTTGGAGTCGTAGGGACAATGGCTACTGTTAACGTCTCATGGTGGCTCAATGTCTTCATCCTATTTACTTACGCCACTTGTGGCCGTTGTCCGCTCACTTGGACTGGTTTCTCCGTTGAAGCTTTCTTTAAGCTATGGGAATTCACTAAGCTCTCTGCGTCCTCTGGAATCATGCTTTGGTATTAAATCGTTAAACGCCACTCGTGTCACGTTTTTTTTTAGTTTGGTTCATATCGAATACATGACTTCTTACGGTAGATTTTTGTGGAGAGACAGCTTGGAGTATTGGTATTATAGGATTCTAATAATGATGACTGGAAATCTAAAGGATACAAAAATTGCTGTCGATTCTTTGTCTATATGGTACGTCACAAATATATAATTTTGAAAGCTGGTATATATATTATATGTGAATTTCTTATCAAATTATATTAATTACTTCAATTTTCATCGGCAGCATGTCACTAAATGGTTTGGAGATGATGATACCACTTGCTTTCTTCGCCGGGACTGGGTAATCAATCTCTCATGTTTATTATTACCGTACGTATAGATACTCTAGTTATGTTCATGTCTATGGTTAGACTAGTTCATGGCTTAAGACTACTCCTTTATAAGATTATAACTTGCTTTTGTAGCGTACGAGTGGCGAATGAGTTAGGAGCAGGCAATGGAAGAGGAGCAAGATTTGCAATGATCATATCAGTCACAGAATCATTAATCATTGGAATAATACTATCGGTGCTTGTATTATTTTTGCATGATCAAATCGGCTGGATTTTCTCTTCAAGTGACACTATCATACAAGCAGTTAATGATCTCTCTATTCTTCTAGCCTTGACGATACTTCTCAACAGTATCCAACCGGTTCTTTCCGGTATGACAGTACTAGACCAATATCTAATTTCATTTTCTGTACCAAAATGAAGTGGGTCAACGGTTGTAAGGTGACTTGACTTTTTTTTGGTTAGGTGTTGCTGTTGGTTCGGGATGGCAATCATTCGTGGCATATATAAACTTGGGATGCTATTATTTCATTGGACTTCCACTCGGATTTATCATGGGATGGATGTTCAAGTCTGGTGTCAAGGTAATCCACATTTTTGTTTATATCAAACTAGCAAATTATTGGAAGCCTCTGTGTAACTTACTTATATTGTTACTATGTTGATAGGGCATTTGGGCTGGTATGATACTCGGAGGAACCGGGATTCAAACATTGATATTAATTTTTATTGTTATGAGGTGTGACTGGGAAAAAGAGGTAACTCAATTTATACGATTGCTTTTGGTTCACGTAGGAATTTTCACGAATGTCTTCTAATAATGCAACTCACGTCGTCCTTTGTAGGCACAAAAAGCAAGTCTGCACGTTAAGAAATGGTCCGTGTCAAGCTCAAGAAACTGAAGATTGTATCATGAACTATAAATTAAATAAGCACACATTCCAAATATTTAGCTCATATCGGTTGAGTAAAAACATTTGCGTATCATTTCAATGTTTCAATCTTGCATGATTAGTTTATTGAAATGTGCAACTAGTAAAGATGTTTGTATGAACATGGTTCGGAACTTCAGATTTAGATCAGTGACCAATTTTGTTTCCTTTATGAATTACACAATAATAACATAACATGAATCACACTTTCTACAAATATAAAATAACAATCACAATTTTGTAATTTTGATAGCAATCAAAATTTTAAAATATTAAAAATAACATTCACAGTTTAAAAAAAATCAAAGTCTTCCCCTATATCTCTGGGCCTGATTTTTCTGGTTCAGCGTACGTGCTATCTTCTCAGTTCGTCTCTACATTAACTCCTGGGCGAAGGCCCAACAACACTTAAAGCCTATAAGACTTGAAATCCAATAGTCCAATAAGATAATCGGAAGAATACAAAAGCCATTCTGATTGGTTAATTAGTAAGGACGCGGATAGCAAAGGATACACAAGTCATTCTGATTGGTTATATAACAATTGACGCGGATAGATAGACGCAAGCAATCTTAACCGTCGATAAGCCAAAAGATCCGACGGATCAAAAACAAATACATAACCTCTCGCTTCAGTATAAAAACCACATCACATCTTCACTCTTTGAATATCAAAATCACAGTCTCTTCGATAGCAAATAGACTAACCTTTGAAACCACAAAATGGCTCGTACAAAGCAAACCGCCAGGAAATCCACCGGAGGAAAGGCTCCGAGGAAGCAGCTGGCGACGAAAGCAGCGAGGAAGTCCGCTCCAGCCACCGGAGGAGTGAAGAAGCCACACAGATTCCGTCCCGGAACGGTGGCGTTGAGGGAGATCAGAAAGTACCAGAAGAGCACGGAGCTTCTCATCCGCAAGCTTCCCTTCCAGCGTCTTGTCCGTGAGATAGCTCAGGATTTCAAAACCGATCTGAGGTTTCAGAGCAGCGCCGTCGCGGCTCTTCAGGAAGCGGCGGAGGCGTACCTTGTTGGGTTGTTTGAAGACACGAACTTGTGTGCGATTCACGCGAAGAGAGTGACGATCATGCCGAAAGATATCCAGCTTGCAAGGAGAATCAGGGGAGAGAGGGCTTAAGATGGAGAATGACAATTAGATCAGCAAACTTCTTGTTTGGTCTTTTGTCGGATTTGTATATCGTTTTTTAAAAACTTCCTCGTTTTAGATTTGGTTTCGAGTGTTGTAGTCTTGTCGTTAACGTGTTCGATGAAATTCCCTAATGAATATCAAAACTACTGTTTTTTTTCTCTCCATTTTTTGTTGTTCTCTTTGTTAGAAAAACGACCACACATTAGATTACTTGTATTTGCAACGTTTAGTAATCTGATAATATCAAAAATTTGCAAAATGTTTACAAGTTAGGGTGCGTATATGTTCTAGTCAATTGTGTTAGGTCCCTGTGAGAGTAATTGAATTATAATTAGGATTATGGATAATATGTATTTTCTTGTCAAGTTACTAATTGTTTTAAAGCAATTTGGAACTAAGCGCCAAAGTTTTTCGCGGTCTTGAAAGGATGATTTTAATAGCACAAGGATGTGTGACGTGGACTGTTTTCATTGGTTGATAAAGGAAACACACGGATTGAAATCTTTTATATCTCAACCGTCGATATCATATTTAATCCAACGGACAATAACATCTGTTTCCCTTCCAAAACAAAAACAAAAACTCCCTCCAATTTTTTTTTTTTTTTTCATCTCACCGCCAATTTCATTTGCCCATAAAAGCAACTCATCTTCTTCTCTACTCTTCACCACAACATTTTCGCATTCTTTAAGAGAATTAATTTCTGTTATTTAGATTTCGACATGGCTCGTACCAAGCAAACCGCTAGAAAATCCACGGGAGGCAAAGCCCCAAGGAAGCAGCTCGCGACTAAAGCCGCCAGAAAATCAGCTCCGGCCACCGGAGGAGTGAAGAAGCCGCACAGATTCCGTCCTGGTACGGTTGCGTTGAGAGAGATCAGGAAGTACCAGAAGAGCACCGAGCTTCTCATCCGCAAGCTTCCCTTCCAGCGTCTGGTCCGTGAGATTGCTCAGGATTTCAAGACGGATCTGAGGTTTCAGAGCAGCGCCGTCGCAGCTTTGCAAGAGGCTGCTGAGGCTTACCTTGTTGGGTTGTTCGAAGACACCAATCTTTGCGCGATTCATGCCAAGAGAGTCACGATTATGCCGAAGGATATCCAGCTCGCTAGGAGAATCCGTGGTGAAAGAGCTTGAAGACACTATCTAGTTCTAGCTATCTCTAGTTCGTTAATGAGTATTTTGATCTATGTTTAGTCTTTGTTATGATAGGCCTGAAGGTGTTCGACGAAATACCCCAATGAAAATGTTCTCTTGTTTAATATTTACTTATATTTGCGCAATTTTCTTTGATTATTTGCTATTATGTGTTTAAGTCAGTCACTAGTTTCTCATTGTTTATCAAAGTCACTATGTTACAAACATTGAAATCCCGTTATAGTATATATAACACACCACATTCATTACATAAGCTTAGCTCTAACCAACATTTAACAGGTATAGAACCAAACCAGATGTTTCAGAATATAGATACAAAGACTGAAGACTAATTTGTACATTGAAGAGTTCCAGTTTCAAAGCATATGGATGCCGAGCTCATCAAAGATGCCTATTCCACCATGGACTGCTCTTAAATGCTCATAACAAGGCTCCTGATGAGTAAAGAAGTCCAAGCAGACCCAGCAAATGTGCTTCCCACACCGGCACAGCAGATGGTTACACCCTTCAGATTTCTCAATCGTCGACTTGCAAAACGGACACTCCTTCACGTTCTTTCCCTTCGCCCAGTCTTTCAACGACATATCCGGATCTTCCTTGAACAGTTTGTACCTTTCACAAGTGATATACGGGTGATACTCCAGGTGGCACCTTCTGCATGTCTCCGAGTTACAAGCTCCACAGATGAATGGCTCCCCTGATTCTCGAGGACCAGCAGCTACGCGGTAAACGGAAGGGCAATCAGGTGTCGAGCAAAACCGGAACTTCCCATCACTGGTTGTTACAAAACAGGACAGGGATGCTCTGAAGAGCTCATCTAGCTTCTCTTGTGATAAGAGAGATCTCATATCAGCGAGTACCATTGGAGCTCCACAGTCCACGTGAGAACAAACTATGGGAAATGCGTCGAAGTTTCTCATCGATGCCTCGAGCTGTTCCAACAAACAAGCTTTGCAGAAGAGGTGTGAACATCCTTCCAGAGAGTAGCCGTCATCAACCTCACACAAGCAAATGGGGCATTCTACTTCAATGTCATCTGGCTTTCCATCCGGTGCACTACCTTCCCGTGCAAGTTCGTAGACAATCTTTTCTACTTCCTGCCTCATCTCTACGCTCCCATGAACCTGAATAACATGGTACCGGGTGTTGAGCTTGAGATCCACACCACTTACCTTCTCTTTGATACCTTGGAGCTCTGGACCAAACCGGTTCACGACTTCCTTCATGAGGTCAGGACGGAGATGAGGACCTCGGAGGCGGATTTCAAGTTGCTGCCTATCGTGATAGGCCAGAAGTGACCGAACCAGTACTCGTTCAGCCGCAGCGATCTTCTCTTCTGATCCGCATATGCGTACTGTGAAACTGTGCCTGTCTAATAAAATGTACGTTTCAGTCTCATGTTGGATCTTCCGCATCAGAATAACACCGTCTCTGGAAGAAAGATGCTGCAAGACCCTTGGGGTTAAGCCTGGATGGTTTATGGGTCTTCCTCTTATGAGTTCTTCAAGAGATCTCCGCATCTCCGAGATGGGTTTTGTTGCATAAGCAGATATTTTAACACGGTAAGCACCACCGTGAGTTGGCTCCAGATGCCATGTACCTCCTACAAAAATACATAAGAGAAATATCAGACCTATGCCTATGCATCGTTCAATATATTTAGTTTTATAAAAACTAAAGACCAAACGTCTAGGTGGTTTTGGAAGCTACCTCTTTGTCTCTCAAAGCTTGCTAACTTAACATTCAGTTGTCTTTTGACTATGTTGTAGACAGAAGCAGGACAGATTATGGAGCTCTGAAACTTTTGCTCGCATTTTATCTTCTGCCATGAAAGGCATCCAGGTAGCACCTCTCCATCTAACTCCTGCAAAGCTTTCGCAGCTTCCAAATGTAATCTCCCATCAAAAGTAATCAAAGCTCGCATGAAGTAATCTGATTCTTTTGGTTCAAAAACTTTGACTTGGACACAGTTCGGCTCTGGACTGCTCGATGACATGCACGCGAATATTCTCTTATGAAGCATATTTTCACAGACAGCAGGAGGTGGACACCGCACACTCTTCCTTCTGAGTAGAAAAAACTCCAAATCTGTTCTCCCCGTATAGAACTCCAAAGCATCTAAAACGTCTGCTTCCAAAAGACCATCAATATTAGTAATCAAGATTGAATCACTGAACCTCTGATCCGTCTCAAACCGGGCGTATCTTGTTCCTATCACAATGTCAGAGGTCCCGCTAAATATACTGTGAACATCACCGGAACTGCACTTAAGAACGCCTCTACCAGTGCTTTCCCTCTGCGGCCAACGAATCATAGCTGTAACGGAAGGGAAAGAAGGCATTTTGAACATTCCCCCACCAGTTGCCGCCAGCGATGGAAATAGTCTAAGCACCGATCCATTGAAATCGAATTTCTGAATCTCTGTTGCCTTCATAGCAGTTTCCGGAGTGAGAAAGGTTATCCTACCCCACTTATCCTTCTCATCACAGTCTTGCTTGTTTCCAGCGAGCTTATGAATAGAGCAGATGCACCCATCATCAATCTTCTTCTCCAGGAACCTCAGAAGCTCTCTGTCATCAACCAAACAGTCGCCATAATAAAGTACATCGACTGTCAAGAATCTTTGATCAACTTCAAGATGCTTTATCTGAGCACCAGATCCAAAGAGCGCCATAGGTACTTGTCCCCGACCATGGTATATATACTTCTCCAAGCATTCGTTACGCATCCACTTCTTTTCACATTCCAATGCATCGTTCACTAGTGCCGAGACTTTATCCATGTCGTGGGGAGGCGCGTAGAGTAGAATCTCATTCTGATCGACATCAACTTGAATACTGATCCTTTCATCCACACAAAGCGACCTAGCACGAGAAACAATCGAAAGCAGACCATGGTTAGATTTCCCACAGAATCTTTTTAGCAGAGTGCTGCTACAACCAGCCACCTTTTCCACTCGGAGCCTCCACTCATCCATATGAGATGCATCAAAAGGTGGAGGTGGATCAAGCATAGACAAAGCCTCAAAATCAAATGCGGTTACACATACCAAGTACTGGTCGACAACTGATAGAAGTTCACCGAAAACAACCCAGTTTGGCTTCTGTCCAAACGCTAGCAATGAACACGAGGGATGCAACTGAACTTGTTGACCAGTCAATGCCACCTCATACCCAAGCTGATCATAGCCGGTATACATCGCCACGTTTTCAGCAAGAGATGCAAGTATAACCATTTTCAAATGCTTGTCGTGTTTATTACCATCCTCGGTTGGATTCCAAACCAAGTAACTTGGACTGACAAGAGAAAGTTCTCTCTCGATGCATATCTCCAACTCCTTGACAGTGTCTTCACATCTCCTCATTGATTTGGCATTTAGACTATTTTCCCAGCACCATTTATTTCTTCTCTCTCGCGGCAGAGATGCCCATTCTTTGTACACCGAAAGAAGAGTGAACAGGTCTCCATTAGGGTTGCAGAATTGCACCTTGAAGATGACAAAAAGAAAAACTTTCAGAACATATCTTCTAACAAGAGCATTGAAAACCATCACAAAAGCAGAGAATATCTGAACTCAGTTAGGCGTGTATTGGTAGATAAAAAGGTACATAACAGGAAACAGTAATCATTCTATGCAAGGAAAATACCACTATAGCAAAATTAGCCTGGAGCTCAGAATCATACCTTTAGGCAATCAGCTTTCATCTTATCATCGAGGCTGCCAACTCTGCAAAATATACTACTGGCATTAGCCATGACAGCAGCAAGAACAATCCCCTCTTTGCCCATTCTGTGTCTGAAGCAGCCTAATATTAACTTTCCAAGCTTTGGCTCCAGACCAAGTTTGACTAAACAGTGCCCTTCCTGTGTTAACTCAAGAACACCATTTTTCTCAACGACTGCACCCAACTGAACAAGATTTCTGACAGCCATTGCTATGGCTTCAGGGACAGGTGCGTCAACAAAGTCAAAATCAACTACGTTGTCCACACCTAGAGCAAGAATCCTCAAAAGTGCTACACCAAGATGGACCCTCCGAATCTCAGGTTCCTGATTAAGATTCATTGACTCAAAATCGTGTTTTGAATAAAGTCTGTAACATCTTCCGGGTTCTGTCCTTCCAGCACGACCAGCACGTTGTCGAGCTGAACTTTGACTCACTCGGCAAACCTTGAGGATGCTCATACCAGTTCTAGGTTCATATTTACTCTCTTTCACCATCCCGGAATCAATTACATACTTGACACCAGGAATAGTCAGAGACGTTTCTGCAATATTTGTGGCAAAGATCACTTTTCGTTTCCCAGGATGGTTCTGGAACACCCTAAACTGCTCCTCGAAGGAAAGCTTTCCATGCAAAGGTAAAGCAACTGCAGATGGAGCTGTAAACCTTTCACATGCCCATTCAACCTCCGCTTGAGAAGTCAAGAACGCAAGGATGGTTCCTTCTTTCTCTGTTTTATGTACTTCCACTGCCATTTTAACAACATCATCAGCATATGGAGCGATGCGGCCTGCAAACGAAGTCCCTTCTGCGTCACTAGGGGAATATATAATCTCCACCGGGAAGTTCCTTCCGGTGACGCAGAGAATCCCACAGCCGAAGAAATATTCCGAGAGCTGGCGAGCATCAGCCGTGGCGGACATGATGACAAGCCTTAGGTCGATTCTTCTGCATAGAAGATCTTTGAGCAGTGCTAGGAGAAGGTCAGTGTTCAAGCTTCTCTCGTGAGCTTCGTCGATAATAACGCATGAGACGCCAGACAAGCTCCGATCTTTTATGTAGTGCTGAAGTAGACAGTTATCCGTCATGAAGACGACTTTGGAACTAATCTCCTCGGTGGAAGAGAAAGCTGGAGTGCAGCGGACAGAACTTTCCTCGTAACAACCGTTGCTTTCTTCTCTGACTCGATCAGCCAATGTCAAGGCAGCGATTTTCCTTGGTTGTGTACAGACGACCGACTCGCTAGCAGCAACTCCGGAGTCAGCAAGGAACTGAACTAACTGAGTGCTCTTCCCTGAACCGGTTTCTCCAATCAATATCATTACCTGTGAAATAACTAAGCCTTAGCAGAGCCACATGACAACATCATATCACAAACCTATACACAATGAAGGTTACCTGTTCGCCATGAATCCTCTTCAAAATATTCCGGCGATAAGTATAGATAGGCAGCCCATCCTCTAGCCTACGACACTCCCTGCGGATCAAGCTATGAATACGTGTCCAATCATAGGTTCCTTCCAAGCTAAACACAGCCACGTCATCTTTTTCTCCATCAGGCACAGAACCGTCTCTTCCTTGGAGAAATTTCACAATGCTCTTCATACCATTCTTGAATTCTTCAAGGCGCTTTACAACTAAGTCTCTCTCCGCCTCAAGAGCCTTCTTCTTCTCGAAAGCCTCAAGCTTGAGACCTCTTTTGGAAGAAAAGGACTCGACTTGACGAGACTTCTCCTCTATCTCTGCCTCCACCTTCTTGACGCAATCTCCGTTCTCAAGAAGCGAGAGAACGTGAGCGGAGAAAAGACCGCGAAGCCTGTCTCTAAGCTCGTCCACGTCGGAAGGGACGGTAACGTTAGCAACCAGCTCGGGAACGAAAAAGGTTTTCCCTTGGAGACGATATTCCCATAGAGCCACGACGGCGGAGAGCGCGTCGACCCACTGACGAAAACTGAAACTTCCGGCGATGCAGCCGAACTGAGGAACGTGGACTGACTCCTCCGGGATTTCGATCAGCGAAGCGAGGGTACTGATCACTTGCTTTCTAACTGGAAAAGACGGCTTGGCGTCGCTGCTGGCGGCGGCGGCGGAGATTCTCGGGTGGAGAAGCTGGACGATGAAATTCGGCGTCGACGGAGCTCGATCGCGTCTGTGATTTGGCGGGAAACTGGAGTTAGGGTATTGGCGGTGGTGAGTGTGTCGGTGGTTGAGCGGAGGAGAGAGGAAGTCACGACGGTTGGTGGAAGCTGAGGGGAACGAAGAGTGGCGATTAGTCGCCGATCTTCCACCGTCGGGGGGAGGGAGTGAACTGCTCATGGTGTGATGCCAGTTTTCGTATGTATTCTTTCAACAAGTGATGGAAGACGAAAGAGACAAGAAGTTGAAAAAAAGATTCAGAAGGCAGTGAAAAGGAAATAAAAAACACTATTTATATTTATTTTATTTCTCAGGAGATAAAAGAGAAATATACTCGGGCCTTAAAAGCCCATGAACATGGGCCTAATGTAATGAAACCCATACCCATATGTTTATAGTATAAGTTGACAAGCTGCTCAAAACCCTAGAGCATTACTGACGAACTGCGCCGCGAGTTATAAATCTTCATCTTCTCTGTTGTAGTGGCAGTTTCAATCGGAGACGATGAAGGTAGCTCAACTTCTCCGTCTTACGTATTCTCTTTGATTTCGTTTGTTCATTTGATTTGGTTTGTTTTCGCAGTTCAACGTCGCGAATCCCACCACTGGTTGCCAGAAGAAGCTAGAGATTGATGACGACCAGAAGCTGTAAGATCTTTGATTTTTATAGCATCGTCATTCTTTATAGCTTTAGGATTAGCTTTCATTTTTTAGTGGTACATTGTGGAACATCAACTGTTTTGCCCCGGACAGAACCTGTTTATACCTGCTGTAATATTGAAATCGAATGTCTCTGATATAATTACTAACCAGTTCTGAAAACGTTACATGCGTGTGACACCAGTAGATAAAGGCTTTGTTTTTGGATAAAATGAATTTTTGACTTTGTGATGTTTGCAGCCGTGCTTTTTACGACAAGAGGCTCTCTCAGGAAGTTAGTGGAGATGCATTGGGCGAGGTGAAGTTTCTATTATTCGTTTTTATTTGTTCTTCGAAATGGTTATTGAGATTGTCTTGTTTGTTATGTATTTGCAGGAATTCAAGGGGTACATCTTCAAGATCATGGGAGGATGTGACAAGCAAGGTTTCCCAATGAAACAGGGAGTTCTCACCCCTGGTCGTGTCCGCCTTTTGCTTCACCGAGGTACCTTTACTACTACTCCTTTTCTCTTTGTCTTAAAATCGTTAGTTTCTTTGGATTCATGTATTCTTGTTTTGTGTGAGTAAGGTACTCCTTGTTTCAGAGGACACGGAAGGAGGACTGGAGAGAGGAGAAGAAAGTCTGTCCGTGGTTGCATTGTTAGCCAAGACCTTTCTGTGCTTAACTTGGTCATTGTCAAGAAGGGTGAGAAGGATCTTCCCGGGCTTACCGATACTGAGAAGCCAAGGATGAGAGGTCCTAAGAGAGCTTCTAAGATCCGTAAACTGTTTAACCTCACCAAGGATGATGATGTGAGGAAGTATGTCAACACTTACCGCCGCAAATTCACTAACAAGAAAGGTAATAGAGAATCATAAGCAACTATCTTGAGGCTTAAGACTTATTTGTTTCATATTTTTCTTCTTGGGGTTGTAACAGGTAAGGAAGTTAGCAAAGCCCCCAAGATCCAGAGGCTTGTGACTCCTTTGACACTTCAGAGGAAGAGAGCTAGAATTGCCGACAAGAAGAAGAGGATCGCTAAGGCTAACTCTGATGCTGCTGAGTACCAGAAGCTTCTCGCATCCAGGCTTAAGGAGCAGCGTGATCGCCGTAGTGAGAGTTTGGCCAAGAAGAGGTCTAGGCTCTCTTCTGCTGCCGCTAAGCCCGTTGCTGCTTAATACCCTCTCCAACATCAAAAGACTTTACTCTCTCTCTCTAGTGTCTGGTCGTATTTAAGTTTGTGCTCCTATGTAAACGCCATTTTGAACGTCTCTCTTTGTGTTTTCTTGTTTTGTCTTAGCTCTTAAAACCTTCTCTATTATATCAAAGTTTTGAACTTGTTTTGCTCTATTTGATCTAATTTCATAACCAATTCGAGAGTAAGAACTTTATTTAAACATTTATATTAAAAACTTCAACCAGGCAAACTATCAGGACAAAACGAAATTAAAGAAATATTGACACTCTTTGTTTAGAATGTAACCGTATTGGGTCAGGCCTATTAATTACCGTTCCTGAGGCCCATATCATGCCGACGTCTTTTCAAAGGCGCTTTGATTCACTAAGCAAATCAGTAGAAAGTAAGGTTTATGTAATCGTTGAGGAGATGTCCTTTGAGTACTGGATCGAGATGTTGCGGATGCTTTCTAGTCAAAGACCCAAAGCTCTGCAGAGAGGCTACCAGCTAGTGAAATGGTTAACTTATTGATCTGTTAGCTAGGTTTTCAGTGAACTTTGATCAATCTATCAAAAAGTTTTTAGTGAACTCTGAGTAAATAAAATAAAAATTTGACTAGACTAACTAAAAGTTTAGATTAAATATGGTTAAAAACAAGTTGACAAAAGAAAATGGATAATACATTATCCATTCGGATTCGGATGTAATTCAATACTAACTTTTTCACGGCACTCGATCTTTGCCGCAAAAGGCTCAATGAGTGAATTATTCTTTAACCTAACCAGAGATCCCTTATCTGACATCACATAATCTCTTTTATTATTATTAATAATAAAAAATCTACTTGACCTTTTTATTTTATCGTTAGCCAGCCGATCACATGCTTCTTCTTCATTTCTTCCATTATTTGCTATTAGCAAACCAAAAAGATAGATATGATGATATGAATGACAATGAAACAAATCGGCATCCAAACTCTACAATGTATAATCTATAGTTTCGACAGCTCGACACTTAAAAACACATGTTCTTCGTATTTAACATCTATACTAACTTCAGTTTGTTTGATGTTTGCTTAAAAATTAAATTGATATAGTGTGTTATAACATCTATAAGATATAATATCCAAACAATTATGAAAAACCCTAAGTGACCTCCACTTCACAAGAATCATCTCTCTCTATATATATATAAAAACTCGGATAAGGGTGAGAAACATATATATGCTAAAGACCACCATTGATAATAACAGGCATATGAGTTATGAAACATGTACTATACTTTTACATTCCACAACGTAACAAAGCATAATAATATATGATGTGTCTACAATACATATAGATACGCAAATACATTCTCCAACAAGTTTGATTTTTGAGTTCTTCCAAAACATACCTTAAAAAGACAACGAAGGCTAAAGAATGTTGGAAAATATGGAATCATCCAATAGATGATCAGGCCATGCAGGTGAAGCTGAAGCTCCTGATTCTTGACGACTTGAAGAGATCATGAGATTGCTATTGACATCTTCAGTAATGTATTGGTTTCTAATCAGATCATCACTCACAGCAGATGAAGGATCAAAAGAAGGTAACAAACTCTGATTTGAGCTGGAGGGAGTAACCGAGAGCCAGATTGGAGATACAGGTAGGTTCTCTCTTTGAGTGAAGAATCTAGAGTGATTGTCCTCAAGCTCTTGGGGGAAAACTGATGATGGTATGTTGTTGAAGTCCTGAAGATAGGAACCGAGGTCGAGATTATTGCTAGTGGTATAGTTTTCTTTAATAGAGTTGAGGAGACTGAGAGTGTCAAAGTCATTAGGGTTAATGTTGTTATTCATGGAAGGTGGTTGAAGGAGGTATTGTAACAATTTGAGTTTTGCCATCTCAGTTTGGAGTTTAAGTATAGTTTGCTCTTGATCAGTTTGAAACTGTAGCTGCATATCAACAAAACCTCTTAGGTTAGAGGATAGAGACACAAGCTGAGATAAGCTGGAGAATACATCAGTTCTTGGACGATGAGTCATTGGGTCAATTCCCATTTGAATCATCTTTTTCTTCAAATGGGTGTTCCAGAAATTCTTGATCTCGTTGTCTGTTCTCCCTGGTAAGTGGTTTGCAATCGTTGACCACCTTATAACATCATCATCATCATAAGTAAGCAATATAAGAGAGTTTGGTATATACATAACCGTTGACTAGCTCAAAAAATGAAAAGAATTAGAAGATTACTTGTTTCCAAGAACTGCATGAAGGTTCAAGATAGTCTGTTCCTCGTCCGGAGAGAATCTCCCTCGCTTGATGTCAGGTCTCAAGTAGTTTGTCCATCTTAGTCTGCAACTCTTCCCACACCTGTTAAGACCTGCAGAAAGAGAAGCTTAGACAAATAAGTTTTTAACAAGATATAAAACAACAACAACAACACAAAGCAGGTACCAGCAAGCTTGGGAAGAGCAGTCCAGCTACTATGGCCATGCTTTTGGACATAGTTGACAAGTTTCTCATCTTCTTCAGGAGTCCAAGGACCTTTCTTGAGACCAGAGTCATCATTACAAGGAGATCTTCTCATGTTCGCTGATCTCTTGTATCTAATTAACAACGATCTCTCTTCTTTTCTTTATTCTCCTTCCTCTATCTCTGAGATTTGGTCGCTTCACAACCATTAACTGCTTCTTATTTTCTATTTATATTAAACCTAGGTAGCACCATTTCCTCTTCACGTGTTTATTTCCTATACGCTTACCAAAACAACCATGTCATTATCACCTTTCAATTCCATTTTTTTTCTAATCATTATTCTAATATTCCATACATACGCTCCTTACCAGTGTAAATTCTTCTTCTTGTCTTATCATCTAGGAAACATCCGTCTTCAATGAACAAACTCACATCAACTGTTTCTCTTATTTGTCTTTAACTAAGAAGCAGTTCATCAGTAGCCATCACTATGCCCTAGTAGTATCAAATCCTGCATTTGTCAAGGAGAATAATAACAACACATAGAATTATTGCTCGGTCTTTTCACAGTTCATTCCACACAAACAAAAGAAAACATGGATCAACTCAATTAGCAAGAAGGTTTTATCATTTTTTTTTATGAAATCCATAAATTAAAGATCTTCTCTGATTAGGCAATGATGTAGGAGAAGGGCAATAAAAGGAACTTGACAGGAGGACGAAATTGTTAGTTATATATATATATATATATATATATATATTTTTTTTTTTTATCAATGGAGACAAATGAAAAGAGAAAGGGATTTAAAAGAGAAGGCAGCGCCAACAACACATGGAAACAAAAGGGTGGCCAGAGAGACATCTCCTCTGGCACGCAAAATAGGTTTCCTAGCTCATCCATTTCCATGGTTTATTAATTTATATATTTCATATATCATATACGTACCTATATTATTATTGTCTATTATTCTTCATATCAGTTAAAGCTACGACCAAACTAACCATTCAAAATTCAAGTAATAAGCCCTAAGAACTTAACTATTGTAGTATTGTCTATGAAAATGAGATTGTTGCAAGAATATCAGCATTGGTTTAGCATCATTTTGTGGGAATATATACAATTGATAACAAATCAAAAGTTGTTTCAACAGCAGAAGGTATTAATTAAAAATGGACAGACAGTGATAAGTTTTGGTACCAGCAGGAGAAAAACTTACTATTGATGATGGTGACAGATTTTGAGCTGGGTGGGTGCATAAAATTACCTAAATCTCTACCATCTTTGAAACCTAAAAGATCCTCTCCCTCCGCCTCAGTATTGCAGCCAATGTCATATCTTGAGCTCTTGTCCTTTTCTTTCGTGTCTTCTATATAATGAAGATCAGAGGTTTCGTGCATAGTTTCAAACTGCAAAACCTAATATAAAGAAACAAAATCTATTTAAGAAACATAGAAAAATCAAACAAGAAGATGTTTTATACAAATTGAGGGCATCAAATCTATCAATTTCTAGACTATATTTTAATGTATGAAGAAACTGTATACGTACTACAATATTCTCGATTAGCCCTAGATTACCCAACAAAGACAGCTTTCTTGATCATACATTTTTATTTATATATAGTCCAACATGTAAGAAACTATATTTGTAATATTTTCATGTAGAGTTACAGAGCCATATCAAAAGCCAATTAATGAAAGCCATTATATCAATTTCATTATACAACGAGCCTCCAGGGAGGATCCATTCATATTTATGGTTTCATTTCAATTATATCCAAGTGAAATAGTCCCCGGATCATGTATCTTAGAGTAGAGTTTATGAGTATCAATATACATAGGCAAGAAAAAGCCTACGAATTTTGAAAAAGGGGTTTCAAAAACAAAAACTGTCACAAAAATATTAATTTAATTTGGGGAATGAGTGATTTGAATTGCTGGTTGAGTTAGGGTTCCTAGCAGAGTGGACCACAGTCTCGAATATAGAGGAAGCAGGTACAGATAATACTAAAGAATTAAGGAAGGCCATAGGTTCTCATAATAGTATTATTTATGAGATATTGATTTCACATAAACCATTCTTCTCTTCTAATAAATAAATAAATAAATAAAACATTTTGGTTGTAAACGCCAGCTAAACAGCTGAATTGCTTCTTCTCCTAAGTTTCTAAACAACGCGTCTAAAATATCGGACTTTCTATGCCAGCAATACTTAGCCCTTTACCTAGTATGTGAACGTGAATATACATTTCATCAACCTAATGCATTTACCTGAGCTCTTTTCAACAAACTTCAAAATTCCATAAAATCTGTATAAGGTAATATAAAACACAAATACCTAAGTCTTGGTACTTACACAAGTTAGTGGAAACCAGAATGCTCGTTTTTCGGATATCATGTATGGTCTTAAGTGTTGTTATGTTAACTATCAACCACTAAATGTCATTTCAGGTAGTTGTTTTACAGCTAAAGACAGTAAAAACATGGAGGCTAATAATGAAAGAATATGCAATCGACGAGCTCTACGAAAATAAGGCTTTGGATGCAACAATGGCATCTATCATGTAGTGAGATATATCTACATCAACAAATAAAAACAGTTGAAGAGGAATCATATCATTACAGTTTTCACTAAACGCAAAGAAGAAAAACACTACAGAAAATGTGTATTTAATGATGTATCATTAACAAACCAAGAAGATTAATGATGAAAATTATAATCTAGCTCATAAAGCCAGCCAGCTATGTGTTTAATTAGGTATTCTATACATAATACACCTTTATGATCAAATTGATAAATGAAAAGATAAAAAATCTATATACTAATAATAACCCAACCACTCCGGCCTTATATAGTAAATAACCATCATGTTTGTTCCATCTACAAATACGTAGAGTAAGAAGTGTTTTAAGTTAAGAAAAGGTGTTTAGCATCTTTTTTTTTGAACAAGGGTGTTTAGCATCCAAAAAGGATTAATAGTGGCTTTCTCTACTTAGTTCCTGATTGAGTTTACCAAGTTAGTAGTGCCACTAAAATCTTCTTATGCCAATTGTATTTAGAAATCATTCATGTCTATCTTTATTATTTTCACAAATCTCCACTTGAGCATAATTTATTGAACGTATACCTTTTTTGAATTTTGAGCTTTACTATGAAAAGGAGATCAAGTCAGTACAACTACAAATCACAAACCAAACAAACGAGATTTGTTCAGTAAAAAATCATAAAATAAGTATAAAAAGGTATACTTATTTTAAGTGACAAAGTTAGTTAACTTTACCAGTCATGTGATAAAGGTAGATAGGATGTGTCATCTTTTTCACGAATGATGTGGTCGAAAATATGATGTTCCCTAGACAGTCCATTTAATATCACCAATCAACATATATAGCTAAAACCAGTGAGAAAATCATACAATTTTTCAATACTTTTCCCAAAGTAAGTTTGTATGTGCTTTGAGTAACCACATTTGCTTCATTAAAGATTGTACTGAATGAGTATACGTACTAGTGATTAGAAGAAGAATGGGAAGAAGCGTCTACAAACCTCATAACCTAAGAGAGAGAGAGTCGCCATGCCAGTCGCCATGTTCTTTTGAGTTCATCGTTTTCCTCACCAGCAAGCATCAAGAAGAAGACAATAAGAAAATCTGAAAGACCCTGTAAATATAACATTGTTGCTTTTAAGAAGGTAGTAGCTAAACCAAACACGCTAAAGACTGTTTGATCTTTTCACGAAAGTACGAGTTTAAAGACAAAAAGACTGGGGAAGCTTTTTGCATGAAAAGTAAGTCACATGGCCATGGCCTGACCCCAAAAAGTACGAAGATCCTGCATGAGTATACACGTAAGAATAGGATACAAAATATATAATAATCTTGACAAAAAGCATCATAAAAAGCTGTGCAGAACTCTAAAACACATGGCTGGGGTTGGTAAGTCAGGTCTTTAAACTGAGGTCCAATAAAGAACATAAAGTTATCTGTAAGTAAAACTCACAAGTCGCCTTTAGATCTGCTCTTTGTCCTAAACCTTTTGTACTCATTCTACACAGGGAGAAGTAGCACTTGACATTAAGGAAACACTGACCTAACCCTTACTTAAAGCTTCAAAATTGTCCATATTGTATTCAGAGAAACGGAAAAACACACAGGAGTTCTCTCAAAACTATATATAACACAGAAAAAGATTGATGATAAGCTGGAAAGTTGGTCAATTTGAGATGGCAGGATTAGAATCTGTAAGTATAAACTGTATACTCATAGATGTGAACAGCACATAGATTGAAGAGTCCAACCCCAAAACTCAAGATAATTTGAAAAGAAATAACAATCAATAATTTCTGCATAAAAGTCTTAAAATTTTGACGATTTCCCCTACATACATAACATAATATTGTAGCAGATAGATCTTTCAGAATATCTCTGAAGTAAGCTTGAGATAAACTATACTAGGTAAATCATCATGGACTACATGGAACATTGATTTTTCAACCATTTAGTTAATCCAACAACATGACACTAGAAACGTTGATTTTTCAATCATCGTGGACTACATAGAACATTGATTTTTCAACCATTTAGTTAATCCAACAACATGACACTAGAAACGTTGATTTTTCAATCATCATGGACTACATAGAACATTGATTTTTCAACATCTGACTACTCCTGCAGTTTTTGCTAGCTACCCAAAAAGATGAGATACCTGTATTGAACTGTATCCTCCTTGGATAGCAAACTCCTATGGCTTGAAACTGAACCATGGTAACATATATAGACTTAAAGAATACTTATTATGTATCATTGATGGTGCAGAAAGTGGGATACATATATATATATGTGTGTGTTGAACATGTATATACCAGCTGTAGAAGAATGTTAGTTCAATTGAGTGAATATGAACCAAATCTACAAGTAAAGATATTCTATAGATAGAGGAATGGATGATGAGAACATTGTTAATAGTCTTTAGGATTATTTTTATCATCAATCCGTTCATTATACATATCAGACAAGATTCCCTATATTGCAAATACGAATGTGAACAGAATCAAGGCCTAAACAATCAAGTTCATAAAGAACAATATCCTAAAATTTCCCATCATCAAAGTCAATATCTCCAGTACCAGTTCCAGAAAAAACTAGCCAGATTAGAGCTGATTCCACTTCGCTTCTAAGATCTGAAGTGATAAATGAATTATATATCATCCAAACATAGAGAAACGCCTTTATATATAGTCTTAGGGTTTGTTTCCAGTGAAGGACCGTACGAAACAGTTTCCTAATTAACAATCAAGATTCCCAAAAACATAGAGATTAGACATCAGTTTACCTCTCATACGCCGACAACAACCTCGTACGTCAACTTTCCGACCGGACGTACGGTCCCAATGTTCGGATTCCTTCAGCTCATGAGACTATCCAGCAAGAGATTCACTCTTTTGATCTGTCTCTAAAAGTGATAGATCTGAGATCGTGAATGAATCATCATCTCCCCGTCAGCAGCAACGTAGATCTAGGCTAGGGTTTATTCTCTCGAGCGATTTCTCTTCGTTCGTCTATCCATTTTCGGAATCCCCATGTGAAGCTAAAGTGGCGTGACAAGCACGCAAACACTGCATCTATTCCATCAAATCCCGACCTCTTGTGTCAGACTTTATGAACCCCTTCAGGAAAAAGCCTAAATAATTTCTTGTTTTTCCCGCCATGTTTGGATTCTTCTCAAATTGTCTGTATACAAAATAACATTTATCTTCGGCATAAAATTATAAGTGTTCTCAAATATAAAAAAAAAGTAAAAAAAAAAAGCCATACTTAAAAACACACACACAACATATTAAAATTATCAAATTAGATGATGACGGAAAAGAATTTCTACAACAAGATTGTAATGTTTTTTCAGCTACAAATTTGTTTGTGTGTGCCTCAAATATTATAGGACACTCCTCAGTTGGTGATATAGAAATGTAAAAAATATAGTATAATAACTTGTGAAAAAGATTTTTAGTTGAAATTTTGATAAGGAGAAAATTCAACATGCAAAAAATAACAAGCTGATTAATACGGTTTTAATTTTTAGGATGGAATTTTGTTTTAGTTGTTTGCTCTCACTAATGTAAGTAAAACTGATGGAACTTAACATACACAAGGCTTGTTCTGGAAGAGGTCAGAAGCCCAATGGGCTTCTAGGAGAAACCAGCAGCAATACGGATGGCAACAGTAAAGAGCTCCAAAGATTTGTTGCTCCTGTCTTTTGTTTAATACTATCTTACACTTGATGCGCATGCGAGTTTAGCAATAAACAAAAATTAACATGAGTGAATCTCTTTTATAACTTTGCTACTGTCTTATATGAAGATTGACAGTATATGCTGTAAAGGAAATTGAGTAATCAGAACAGAGCAAAACCATTCTTTAAGTTTTCAAGCGTCATTATTACACATGCTCAATATTGAACTCAAAACATCTTAAAGAATACTAGAGATCCCAAGTAAAAATCTCTTTCCTTACACCAAAATTTATTTATACCATCAAGTTATGAATCTTTAAAAAAAAAATCCTTACTCAGTTGCTGTTAAAAGTATATATAATAAAAAAAATAATCAACACGAACAGCCACCACTTTGTTGCTCCGCTTGAGACGAATGGTTGGATGACTTTAGGTTGACATCAACCATATCACCTTGTTTCGCTGAAGAAAGTGAATCCATTCCTGGTAATGCCGCTGAAATCTTGCGGAACAGTGGCTACAAGTTTACAAAAAACACACAGAGAGAGACAAAAACGTTATTTAAAGAAGTCTCAAGATCTTTAGAACAGTCATGAAGATAAATAGTTGGTTGTCTCACCTTGATGTTAAATCCTGCTTTTGCACTCGTCTCAATGAATATTACTCCAAAATCACGAGCTTTGTTATCCCCTTCTTCTATCGACACTTGCCTGTCAAAAGAAAAAAGTTTTCCATCCGACTTATTCATTGGATTTGAATGTCATCATCATTAAGTCAGTCAAGTGTATCTTACTTACCTCTTGTCAACGAGATCAGTTTTGTTACCCACCAGAACAATTATGACATCGTTACCTCTCTCTGTACGAACATCCTCAACCCACTTCGAGGTGTTCAAGAAAGACTGCCTATCTATACATTGACAAAAGTACGAGACTTTACAAAACCATTCTTGCAAAATCTGTGAGAATTGAAAGTTTTTTCCAGTCTACTCTATGGTTATTCAAAGAGGAGATGTCTATAACAGGTACTCTCGATCCTGTGTCTATTGTAGACAAAAGAAACTTTGATTGTAAAGCTGAAAAGTTGTCAAAAAAAAAGAAGTCTTACTAGCAACATCATAGACAATGACAGCAACAGAGGAATCTCTGATATAACTTGGTATCAGACTTCGAAATCTTTCTTGCCCGGCAGTATCCCTGTGCCATTATAAAAACTCAGAAGAGGCTTTACTGAAACTCACATATCAAGTACCAGAGACTATATGCATAACAAACCAAATATATATTATCTAAATGAATGAAAATTCAATAGTCAATAGAGATGATACATGTTATTTAGTAGCTAGCACGTATTACAAAAACTGGAAAAAAAAAAACTCCATGGAACATATATCTAAGTACAACAAAAGAACCACTTGAGCACTCATTGCTTGTTTATATTTGGCGTTTCAACCTTAAGCCATCTTAAGCAAAATTCATATACTAATAACTATGAAGCTAAAAAAGCATGAATTGGCGTGTGAAACCTCATATTTGAATTTACACTCTAAATACTTGTGAAAGTAAATGAGAAATGAATAGCAAGAAGATGATTTTTACCATAGCTGCAGACGAAGAGTTCGATCCTCAAGGTACATTGTCTTTGACAAGAAATCAATCCCAATAGTTGCCTGCAAAAATTTCCCCCACCCCCACGAAAACAAAATAACATAACGATGAATCACATAGATTTTTGAATCTGATCCACATTACACACGACACTCAAACTTTTGAATCTGATCCAAATCTCTCACAACACGATAACATCAGAACGATCGCGATCACACAGATTCGCATTCTGATTGAAAAATAGATGTAAGATCGTAACTGATTTAGAGAGAAACCGTTCGATCGATCGATCGATCTGTGGATGGATTATATTTGTTCACAAACCTGATAAGTGGTATCGAATTTGTCGTACATGAAACGAGTGATGATGCTGGTCTTGCCGACGGATTGATCTCCGAGGAAGACGAGCTTGAACTTTGCTAATGGTGTCACCGCCGCCATTTTTTTCTTCGCTCCTAGAGAGAGAGAGGTATTAGCAGATCTGAGAGTTGTCGATTTTTCCGGTGCAGATTTGAGATTCGAAGACGAGGTTTGAGTTTTGACGCGTTTATATATGATGAGCTCTCTCTCTAGACGCAAAAGTAACCGCCAACCGCGTAAGTGATATATATTTTTATTGATATATATATATCTAAATATTTTTAGCAATTGTTCTGAAATTATGATAAAATAATAAATTACTCACTTTTGTAAAAGCAAAACATAAAATAAACCATTAGAGTAATCAATTTCTCTTTCCTTTCTTGTGCAATAAGGTTTGGGGATCACTTTTTTTTGGGTCAACCATATACATATTTTTATGTTCACAGTTTACATGTTTAAAGAGACTAAAATGCATTCTTTAGTCAAAAATAAAATAAAACGTTGATGCAACAAAATATGCAACTAAAATATTTATATTTTTTAAAACTTGGGAATTATATTAGTTTTAACCTCATTTTTTTATAGTTACAAAAGATTTATAACTGATACAAAAAAAAATTAACCAATTTTTGATCCGATATAAAAGATTTTAACTTTGCCATTGCAAAAGTTGATTTTTGTCTGTACCACACACTTTTAGATTTGTTAGAGAATTGCCTCAAAACGCCTTTCATAAAGTTAGAAAGAAAATAGAGATACCATTGCTTTTGTGTTGTAACTTTTTTTATTGAACCTAGGCTCATAATTTTTAATGACTTTTAGTTATTGATTTTAATTATAAATTTATTTTGATGACTTATAAAAATTGTACATATTAAAAAAATGTGCTTTTTTCAGTATTGTTATTTAATTTAACAGATTTAGAATAATGTACATCGATTAGCTCAATTTAAATATGTTTTACTAACAGCATATAATCTGGACTGATGTATAATGTTGTAAACTGATTTGAATCACATAAATTAGATTTTGTGAAAATAGTTTTGGTTAGAACTGATTTGCCTTCTGGTGGGGAGTCTAATTGCTGACTAAACCGAATTTTAAACCATGAAACTAACTATACATTAACGTAACGACGTCGTTAGAGTCTGTACTAAACTATATTTTGTTTCGTAGCAAGTGTAAATCCTATTGTAAAGTAACACCTACTCATCAAATTAATTTAGTTATATTCTCGAGAATCTTTTGCTAAGATTCAACGAGTCCAAAGGAAACTAGGGTAAATAAGAATCGAATCTTTCTTATTTGGAAAAAAATAACAATTTAATTGACAGAATCAACGGCTGTGATTGAGTCGAGCCCACGTTATAAAGATCATCCTTTTATTTTTTCTTCACAGCATCCATTTTCTCAGAAGCCGTTGTGTTCTGTATTGCCGCCACCATCCATCACCATGTGTGGGATTCTTGCTGTCCTTGGCTGCGTCGATAACTCCCAAGCCACACGTTCCCGTATCATCAAACTCTCTCGCAGGTATATTCTCAGTCCATAAAGTCATCTCCTTTTATCGTGTCTCATTTGGGTTTCTCGATCTCCTTGGGCTGCGCAATGTTCTAAATGTTGATGGGTTTTTGATTTGGAAGAGGAAAGTTTCAAACTTTATGTGTAGAATGAGGTGACTTTGTTAAATGAAAAGCCTTTAAGATTAAGATCTGTTCGTGTAGATTGAGGCATAGAGGTCCTGACTGGAGCGGGCTTCATTGTTACGAGGATTGTTACTTGGCTCATGAGCGTTTGGCCATCATTGACCCCATTTCTGGAGACCAACCGCTCTACAACGAAGACAAGACCGTCGTTGTCACGGTACATTGGACTTCTGTCTTAATACCAGTTCCTTCTCAGATGATAGATAGCATACATTACAACAAGAAAACATGAGTCAAACCACAAGGCCTTACTTGCTTTCAGGTCAATGGAGAGATATACAACCACAAGGCTTTGCGTGAAAGTGAAAGTCTGAAGTCTCACAAGTACCATACTGGGAGTGATTGTGAAGTGCTTGCCCATCTTGTAAGTACCATTTTTCTTGCAACGTGTTTATGTTTATGACGACTTCAGGGCTTCCTAGATAGATGTTGTGTGTTTTCTGCATTTCTATGAAATAGTTATTATGTTTTAGACTCTGTTTCCATCATTAACCATCTGTTTGATTTATTCTCTGCAGTACGAAGAACATGGAGAGGAATTTATCAACATGTTGGATGGCATGTTTGCCTTTGTCCTTCTTGATACTAAGGACAAAAGTTATATTGCTGTAAGGGATGCCATTGGTGTCATCCCACTCTACATTGGGTGGGGTCTCGATGGTGGGTTCATACACACCTCAATGGGTTGAAGTGTGTCTTGTTCGTAATCCTTTTCATTGATTACTCTTTGGTTAAACCAATCTTCTTCCACAGGTTCTGTCTGGTTTGCTTCTGAGATGAAAGCACTTAGTGATGACTGTGAACAGTTTATGGCTTTCCCTCCAGGCCACATCTATTCCAGTAAACAAGGTTTGCATCTCATATCAAGTCATATTTTACAGTAACTTCATGATGTTACTCATATCGCTTTGGCCACACCACAGAGTTCAAAACTTGAGTTACATTTCTTGTAGGTGGTCTTAGGAGGTGGTACAACCCTCCATGGTTCTCAGAGCTTGTTCCTTCAACCCCTTATGATCCCTTAGTATTGCGCGATACTTTCGAGAAGGTAAACTCTGGAGCTCTCTATCCATTTTACATTGCTTGTGTAGTAGTTGCTGAAGGTGCATACTTTCTTTGATAATTGACTTGCAGGCTGTTATAAAGAGACTAATGACTGATGTGCCTTTTGGTGTCCTTCTCTCTGGAGGATTAGACTCATCCCTTGTTGCTTCAGTGGCTATACGTCATTTGGAAAAATCAGATGCTCGTCAGTGGGGTTCGAAGCTGCACACGTTTTGTATTGGTTTAAAGGTCTTTAAAGGCTTTTACCTGACTAGACTACTCAAAAATGTTTTCATCAAAAAAAAATGTTATTTAACCTTTTTTGCTTTTCTTTTGCAGGGATCTCCGGATCTTAAAGCTGGTAAAGAAGTTGCTGACTATCTAGGAACTCGTCACCACGAGTTACACTTTACAGTTCAGGAAGGGATAGATGCTATAGAAGAAGTTATATATCATGTTGAGACCTATGACGTGACTACAATAAGAGCAAGCACTCCCATGTTTCTTATGTCGAGAAAAATCAAATCTCTCGGTGTGAAGATGGTTCTTTCTGGTGAAGGCTCTGATGAAATCTTTGGAGGATATTTGTACTTCCATAAAGCACCTAACAAGAAAGAATTACACGAGGAAACATGCCGTAAGGTAACGCCTGTTAGAGACCAGACGTTTCTTGGTGCTACTCTCTGCCTATTTCTTTTGTAACTTTCTGAACCTTGTTTGTTGTGTGGTGGCTGCAGATCAAAGCTCTTTATCAATATGATTGCTTGAGGGCTAACAAATCAACTTCTGCATGGGGTGTTGAGGCTCGTGTACCTTTCCTCGATAAAGCATTTTTAGATGTAGCAATGAGCATTGATCCAGAGTGGAAAATGGTAGGTAGCATCTTTCTCAAATTGTTTCCTTTTGATTCCTCAGTTTATATAACAATGTTTTTGGTTAAACTATATTACAGATCAGGCCTGATATGGGAAGGATAGAGAAATGGGTGTTACGCAATGCCTTTGATGATGAGAAGAATCCTTATCTACCGAAGGTTTTCTAACAAAACTTTCTGTTCCTCCCTGCAATTTGATGAAAGCAATGTAGCTTTGCTTACAAGTTCTCACATCTTTTATGGTAAAATTGCAGCACATTCTGTACAGGCAGAAAGAACAGTTCAGTGATGGAGTTGGATACAGCTGGATTGATGGTCTGAAAGATCATGCAAACAAACATGTAAGAAGAAAATTGTCTTTTTAAAAATTATAGGAAGAAGAATCTCAAGTCACAAGCTCAGTAATGGGGTTTCTTTCTTTTCTCTCCATGGTTTGTTAGGTCTCCGACGCAATGCTGACTAACGCAAACTTTGTCTTTCCGGATAACACACCTTTGACAAAGGAAGCTTACTACTACAGAGCCATCTTTGAAAAGTTCTTCCCTAAGGTTATTATTATCATTCTCTTTACTTCTTTGCCTGAAGAATTGTCTTTGATCTTTGCTCCGATATGTTTTTTTAATTGGGATATATATATACAATGGAGCAGAGCGCTGCTAGAGCTACTGTACCAGGAGGTCCAAGTGTAGCATGTAGTACAGCAAAAGCAGTGGAATGGGACGCAGCTTGGTCACAGAACCTTGACCCGTCAGGTCGTGCAGCCCTTGGAGTTCATGTTGCAGCTTATGAGGAAGATAAAGCTGAAGATACTCGTCCTGAGAAGGTCCAGAAACTGGCGGAGAAAACTGCAGAAGCCATTGTTTGAGGATAAAACAAGGTTTAAAACGAATGTTTGCATCACGTACTTCTCTTATTTTCTCAAAAGACAATATACTTTATCATCTTTCGTAGGACCAATAAGTACAATAAGTTGTCTCTTTAACTGAATTGTGTTAGGAGTTTCTGAGGATAGGATGTACCTAAGTTTCAGGTGATTTTCTGTCTGTTTTGATGAATATGGATCTTTCTTGTGTCACAAAGTTTCAGCTTTTCTTTTCTGTATGATGTATCTTTCAACTGTGTTCAATCTAGATTTGTTTCATTTCAGTTTTGACTTTTGAGAAATTCAGTTTTGAGAGTTCATGTACTTTTGAGTTTTTCAAACTAGTTTTTGGTTCATTTCTTCTCTTTGTTCTTTAATTTAGTTTAAAAGTTCTAATACTTAGTATATCATAAACAAACAGAAAGACTCTGTGGCCCAATGGATAAGGCGCTGGTCTACGAAACCAGAGATTCTGGGTTCGATCCCCAGCAGAGTCGTATTCTTTTAGTATTTTTTTCAACGCCATCAGCTTTTGTATAATACATTCGCACAGCCACCACGCAATGCCATTTTCTTGCCTTCTCAACTTTTTAGAGAACCTTGTTGTAACCATTGTTTCAGAGCTTCTTCACATAGCCTTCTGCTTCCTCCTCATCATCAAGTCCCATATTCAACAGTTTCCCATTCCCATATCATCGGTTTCATTTCCATATACTTCCCTCTCTTCACCTTTCATATACACGTGTGGCCTCGCTTATAGCAACTAAAGGATGTTATAACTCGTAGGCCAGAAGGCAAGAAAAACAAGTAAAATGTATGATAACTTAAGGTGTGATATAACTCCAATTAATTATTTTCTTTGAAATGGTCAACAACATTAGGAACAAACAACAGAGATTGGAGACAGAAATGAGACTTAATGTGTGATATAACTCGCAGCCACAACAAGGGAAAGAAAAAAAGAAAGCAAAACGCATCACTCTTCTTTTCCCATAGCCATCAAGAACTCTCCTTCGCATACCAAAGTGTTCCCTACGTATGCTTTCCCTTCCATTTTGGCTATCCCAAACCGCTTCTGCAGCTTCACAAGCGTCATCCTCATCACCAGAGTGTCACCTGCAATCACAGGCTTTCTAAATCTGACTTTGTCGACTCCAGCAAAGAAGAAGTTGCTTTTAGATCCGCCCACTTCTGGTTGTAGCATCACTATACCTCCCACCTGCGCCATGGCCTGTCGAAAACAAAGAAAAAAAAAAGGAAAAACAAAGGGATGAAGCTATCTATATGTAGCTCGTATTAACACATAACGAGTCTCCTCATTTCATGCCACATACATCTGGAATAGATGCTAACTGTTTTTTATTTATAAAAAGTTGATTTAAACTATGATCCAGGGCTGCAGGGCATCCATTAAAACAGCTTATCTTACTCTCTAAAATCCACAGCCCCTTTTTTGAACTGAAAGTCTGAAACTTGAAGCAAAGCCTTCACATTTGGTTCCTTCTTAGTTCAACTTAAAAACGTAAACTTTTACCCTCCTTCTACTATTTACCAAGAGTCACCACTCAGAAACCAGAACCAATAATTCAACTAACTCCGGCTACTAGATATACATGAATAACCTTTCTTCTAACTATGAATGTATTGCAAAAAGAGTGAAGCTTGGAGTAATAAGAAGAGAGCGAGTACCTCAACCATGAGGACACCAGGCATAATGGGCCTCTCAGGGAAATGCCCAGGAAAAAAATTGTCATTAATGGTAACGTTCTTGATAGCTACCGCAGATTCACCAGCTGTGTACTCTATCACTCTATCCACTAACAGAAATGGGAATCTACACAAACATTCCAACTTCGAATCAGAAACAAACACAGCTTCAGCTATAGAGAAACAATGTGTGTAAGAAAAAGTTTTCACCTGTGAGGCAAAATCTCTCGTATCTGGTTAATGTCCATCACTGTCGGATAAGCCTCGTACCCTGTAATAATTTATTTTTTTATTTTTTTAACTGAAAAAATCGATTATTAGAGAAAAGATTTACTTACTGAGTTCTATTGGGATCTCTTTCTCTGCGGAGATCTTTGACTCATCGGTGGAGCAGAAGACGAGCGAGCTGGATCGAGGTTTGGGACGAAACGCGACGGAGTTCGATTTGCTGAGCGGGAGACTCAATGGTAGCGATAATGACTGGTGAAGAGAGAAATGTGCAATATTTCGCGACGGAGCGGTGGTGAAAATGGAGTTGGAGGCAGCCATTGCTGATCGAGAGAGAGAGAAGAAGAAGAAGAAGGGACGGAGATTTCGAAGGGAAGCTTTGAGAGAGCTTTAACAACGGAAACAATGGTGGTTGAAATGGGATAACTATACGGGCCTGTAATGGGCTTTCATATAAATACTAAGCCCATTTAATATTTTCACCTATTCTTCTTCTTTTTTCTGCTTGGGCTTTTTCGTATTTTTAAAACTATTTATGATTAATAGTATGATAGTATATTTAATGCTACAAGTTGGACGAATGGAGTAGATAGATGTTGCTGTTCTGTTATCGGCAAAATCCATATAAATCTAATCGCAGGATCATAAATTAGCGTTAATCTTAAAGGAATCAACCAGACTGGTATTAGCTTGTCGGGTTCAACCAGTTTAAATTATTTATAAAATATAAATTGTTATTTTTATTTATATATAGAGAAAATAAATACTATTCATCTATACTGAAATTAAAAATAGAATAATATTTTCTAAAAATATATAATATACATATTAGAGTAGTTTTCATCTCTCTTAAGAACATAATAATGACATTAGACCACCAAATGACCAAATTAGAAAGGTTTTCCTTCTCAGATTCTCATAATTGGGCCAATAGACTACAATGGCCTATTAATCTCATTGGGCTCCATTAAGGTTACAAGCTCAGTAAGCAAGCAGTGGGGACCGCGCGTCACTCGAGTTTCACGCCCAATCATGACTCGAAACGCTCAACTAAAAAAAAAAAAAATCGAGATCGGGAAAAATATCCCCCACGCTTCCCGCCTCATCCAAATCAAAAACCCTAATTTTCCAGATCAAACACCACCGACGGATTCCTCTCAATCTCTCTCCAGGTCACTTCTCGCAATTCACTTCTTGCTTGAATCATCAATTCAGCATTTTAATTTCAATTTCAATTTACACAATTTCCTTTTTTTCGAATTCGAAAGTATCGATTTTTCCTTTGTGTGTGTTTCGATTTTTGAAGATGACTGAAGATAGCGTCGAGCTACCACCCGGAGAGATCCGACCCGCTTTGAGTGATTTGACCAATCTCCAAAAGAAGAGGAGAGCTTCGTCGATTTCGAGTGATTCACTCGAGAAATCTGGAGATGATGGTAATAGTTCGAGGGTAGGGTTCTCAAAGAGGTTGTGTGTAGTTGTAGATGACTTGGTTAAGCAAAACGGTTCCTCTTCTTCTTCGGATTCCAAGTGTAGCTCTGAAGACAAAGAATCTCGTGACGCTATGGTGGTGGAGGAGGTTTCCAAACCGTTGAAAGAGATCTACTTTGAACCTGGTGATAGAGACGGTGCACGAGAGTTAAGCAGGAGCAGCAATGCTGAGATGAGGAAGGAGTTGGGTAGATGTAAGAATCTGAGATCGTTTGAAATGAGTAGATGCTCTAATGTTAACAAGGAAGAAGAGCATGTGAATGTGACAATGGGAGATGATGACTTGATAAAGTCTTGTTCTTGTTCTTTTTGCCTTAAAGGTTAGCTGCTTCTTGAGGTTTTTATTCTCTTACATAAGTATCTGTCTTGATTCGAGTGTTGTTGATGTTATGGATTTGTTTTCAGCTGCGTATATCTGGTCGGATCTTCATTACCAAGATATCAAAGGTCGATTATCAGGTAATGTCTGAGTTTATCTGCATATAAACGCTCTTGAGGATATCCTTAGTGATATAATTTGTTTTTGTTTCTGTTCGTTTCTGAATCAGCTTTGAAAAAGAGTCAGAAAGTAGCTAGCAACTTGATTCAAAGGAATGATAAAGAAAAGCCTAAAGATTTGCATGCCTTGTTAAACTCTGTTGGTGCTGCAAAGCTAGAATCTGATCTCATGGGTCAGTGGAGGTCGCTCTTTCTTAGCATGGGCGATATCCTCGCTCATGAAAGCAACCACCTTGTAAGTGCTTTTACAACCTGAGTGTTTAACCCTTTTGCTTTCTCTTTACATGAACCTGAGTTTTCCTCTGTGTGTGTGTGTGTTTGTGTAACTCCAATCCTGCAGCAAAATAGCTTTATGACAATGAAAGATTTGAGAGAAGATTGCAAGATTGATTTGGAGAGAGCAACCAAAACACCTCAGCACAACACCTGATAAGTACTCTTTCACTACTTGATCAAACACTGTATGAACTTGAAAGCTTTCCTTTTAATTTTCGCAGCAGCTCGTGTGAAAATTTTATATGTAATATGTCGATGCAATGTATAGATGCTGATTCCGTATGTATTAACAACTGCCGTTTGTGTTACTTCTTCCAGTAAACTCTGTTTCTTTGGCATTGCCTTTTTGTTTTACCCTTTTTGTTACGACTTTTGAATCAGAGTCGAGTACAAGGTTGCAGTAGGTGAGATAACAAACTCATGCTGATAATCTACCATTTTTTGTGAGATGAACAAAATAACAAATTATTTTGTATCCATTTTTGGATAAATCATTTAGAATGTGTTGAAAAAGAATTCCTGAATAACCCAAAAAAAACTCTAAACAGTTGAAAGGACATGTTTGGCGTAAATCGCAAGTTAGGTCAAATTTTAACGGTGTTAATTTTGTGTTGTGGGCTCTCAAGAATATTGTAAACAGTAACTTGGCCCAATATATTTGGTTATGGACTATTTACAGAAAAGGCCATTAACATTTATATGAAGCCTATACTTGTGGGCTCATGGATGCAACCAACGTGAACTTGCCCATAATTAAGATCTCTAAAATAGAATCAGGTTGAGAAAAACTCGGGATTTTCTTGTCCGGACAAGTCTCACATTTTCTTTCTAATATTTGACTAAGCAAATCTAAGGTTCATATTCGGTTTCTTTTACAGGATGCCATAGCCATAGAAAATAAGGCAAACGAAAAACCCAAAAAAGGGAAAAATTCAAGAATTGTCAGACGAGAAAAGAACAGAAGACAAACCCCACAACTAAAAGTCTATTGACATTTTTTACATTGATTGCGAAGAGAAAACAAAATATCATTTTTTTTTCTTTGTCTTAATCTTTAACCTAGCTAGTTTGATCAAAAGGTTTGATGACAATGCCATTTTGTCCAAAGTTTTTGATTCAAGAAGAGGATACACAACAACAAAGAGCTTCCTCCATCTCCTCTCTTTTCTTAACATTAATGTCCTTCTCTTCTTCATAATACAACCATATATTTATATCTTTCCAGTGGTTTGATTAATTGTTATCAGCAACGGGTTTCCCTCTATCTAGCGGCCTAAACATGGCAGAGAGTCAGGTGAAGAAAAAGTGGCGTTGTGGATTGTTAGGTCTTGTTGGTAGATGTGGCTTAAGGCCCAAGAAATCTACAGCTACAAATGGTAGCCATAAAAGCACAATGAGTAGCAGCACCGCCTCCACAGCATGCACTCCTAATATTCAGTTCACTAAATCACCAGGTATCGAATTAAACGCCAAGAAGCTTCAAGATCATAAAGTTTCACCTGAGCCAATCCAGATCCAAGAGGACCAGATACAAAAACCCTCATCGAATCAAAACGCTAATAACCAACATTTAGACAATAATGGGAATCAACAAGAGAGTAACAATCTAGAGCAACAAGCGAGGAAGGTGCCAAGGGAAGCTATAGGTTTATCCGGTGAGCTAGAGAGTATGATCATAGACAACCAGAAAGCCAAAGGGATTAATGGCTCTATGGTTCGAGCATCTTCAAGCAATGTGATGTTGTTTGGTAATCTTGGGAACTTGAAGCAGCCAGACACAACACCGGTTGGGAACCAAACCACCAATGTTCAAAACAATGAAGAAAAACAAACATCGGTTTCAGATTACAACCAAGAACAGTCAGGATCTTTGTGTAGGGAGGTATCCACAAAAATGGATCCAGAAACGTTAAAGACAATGGGGAACGAAGATTACAAGAACGGGAACTATGTAGAGGCCTTAGCGTTGTATGATGCTGCTATAGCCATTGATCCAAAGAAGGCAGCGTATCGTAGCAACAAAAGCGCAGCATTAGCAGCGTTGGGGAGGATCCTTGAAGCAGTGTTTGAGTGTAAAGAAGCAATACGAATGGAGCCTCATTACCATAAAGCTCAACATCGCTTGGCTTACTTGTACCTCAGGTAATTAATCTAATCAAAACCTACCTTGTGAATCAAGTAATCTCGTTATTGACTTGAAATAAAACTAATAGGTTAGGAGAGGTGGAGAACTCAATATATCATTTCAAGCATTCCGGTTCAGAAGCAGACCAAGAAGACGTTTTGAAAGCCAAGACGGTACAAACACTTCTCAACAAATGCACTGAAGCCAAAAGATTGCGAGATTGGAACTCTCTGATCAAAGAAACGGAAAACACTATAGTTTCAGGGGCCGATGCAGCTCCTCAAGTATACGCATTGCGAGCAGAGGCTTTTCTTAAGAGTTACAGACATCAAGAGGCTGATGATTGTTTGTCTAAATGTCCGGTTCTTGATGTGGAAATGAGCACAAAATATTACGGACCGATCAGTTACGCTGGTTTCTTGGTCGTATGGGCTCAGGTTCACATGTCTTCCGGAAGGTTTGTCCTTGTCCGAGTTTCTATACCATGTTGAGATGATATATCTATCTATCATGTGGTATAACCGGTTTGTGTTGAATCAGATTTGGAGAAGCGGTTGAGGCGATTCAACGAGCGAACAAGCTGGACGGGAACAACAGGGAAGTAAGTATGGTTCTCCGGCGTGCGCAGGCGGTTATGGCGGCGCGAACTAAAGGCAATGACTTCTTCAAAGCTGGAAGGTTTCAAGAAGCTAGCGCAGCTTATGGTGAAGGGTTGGACCATGACTCAAGAAACTCAGTTTTGCTATGTAACCGTGCGGCTTGTCTATCCAAAATGGGACAGTTCGATAGAGCTGTGGAGGATTGCACTGCAGCACTCGCCGTACGTCCTGCCTACGCCAAGGCTCGGCTGCGAAGAGCCGATTGTAACGCTAAGGTACTACTCCTTAAAAGATAAATATTATACTTCCTCTGTTTCGTAATTAGTGTCATTTTAGCTTTTTGCACACATATTAAAAAACATTTAATTTTGCATATTTTCTATGGAAAAACATCATTACCCATACACCTAATCATATTTTAACCAATGAAAAATTAAACTGGAAAATAAAATCAATAAATTATGCATTGAAATCCTAAAACAACATTTATTTTGTAACGAAATTTTTTCTCTAAAACGACACTCTTTGCAAAACGGAGGGAATACTGTTTTCACACATCTTAAAAAAACACATTAGATTATGATAATTATAAATACATTAAATTTTGCAATTATTAGTTTTCAATAATTTTTAATTAATAATAATTTAATTTTTTCATAAAAAACATAAAAACATCTATCTTTGTAAAATATATTATTTTTTTTATAAAAAACATAAAAACATCTATCTTTGTAAAATATATTATTTTTTACATAAAAAACATAAAAACATCTATCTTTGTAAAATATATTTTTTAAAGACTTCTATCTTATAGTAAAACCAAGGAAATATTTGTTAATGTTTTGAATTAAAGTTTGTGTTAGTTAGTAGCATAATCGTTAATATAACATTGATGTGTTTTTTTGTCGTGGTTGCAGCTTGAGAACTGGGAATCGGTGATTAGAGACTACGAGATACTGAGAAAAGAGACACCGGAAGATGAAGATGTGATCAGAGGACTGTCGGATGCTCAGAGGCAGCTCGTGGAACGCTCTGGCCACCGTGAGATCGATCAGGAAGTTACTGACTGAGGAGAGTCTTGTTTTTTTTTTGTTTTTTTCGCCCGTGAACTTTTAACTTCTAATTCGTTGTAAATACAAACAATTTGACTACTAAGTAACAATATAGAACAAAGATTTTTTAAACTCCTACTTAAATATATTCTACTTCCATATGATTACTATTATACTCTTTTCTCTATTTTGCCTTTTCTCATTACTACAAACTTAGCCGACATGAACATGAAATTGAAGATGATAATAGAATTGATATGGATTGGATGTACATGCACGACTTTAGAATCTTGTCCAAGTAATAATACCATGTAGGATGTTTCTTTTTTATATTTAATAAAAATTTATATACTATGATATTATAACTAAAAGCACAAGAGATAGGACAATTTTCTTTTTTTCTAAAATGTATCAATAAATATAAATTTTAAAAATACTTTAATCAAGCATAAAATTATATATTTTATAATTGGTTAAATAGTTTCCTTAAATTATTTAAAACATATTAAATGGAAGGATATATTTCATTAGAAAAAAAAACAATATTTAGGTCAAACAAATAAAAATCCCATCTCGCATCTGACAAGAGAAAAAAAAAAAAACCTCAAAACTTTCCTCTCTTCTCCTCTTCGATCCACGACGTTGTCGTTTTAGTCATTCCTAATCTGCTTTCCGCCTGCGTCACACTGTTCTAGGGTTTCTCCGTCCTCTCTCCGCCGCACAATCTTCCCAGCTCCGCCGCGTTCTTCTCTCGTCCAGCTGTAATCAAGTCCGTCGTTTGGTGAGATGAGTACTGTATTCAGTGAAGAGATCCTTATCGATAAGCTAGCGAAGCTCAACAGCACTCAACAGTCCATCGAAAGTATCCTCTTTTCCAATCAACCAAAGCTTTAGCTTCTATAAAGTCTAAACCTTTTTCGCTTAGATCTTGTAATTTTTTGCTAATTCTTTGACTCTCTTTTGGGGATGAAGCTCTATCGCATTGGTGTATATTCAATCGGGTGAAAGCTGAATTGATCGTGACGACATGGGAGAAACAGTTTCACAGTACAGAGATGTCTCAGAAAGTGCCTCTTTTGTATTTGGCTAATGATATTCTTCAGAACAGTAAGCGTCAGGGTAATGAGTTCGTGCAAGAGTTTTGGAATGTTCTTCCTAAGGCTGTCAAAGACATTGTTTCTCAGGGAGATGATCGTGGCAAAGGCGTTGTCTCTCGTTTGGTAATTAAAACTCTCTTCTTTACCTTTGCACTTGTGTTTGTTACTTTGTCATGGTCTTGCGTTTGACACTATAATCTTATTAAGTGTTTGGAGAGGAAACATGTTATAACGAATAGTTTGGCATTATCAGTGTGCTTAAGTATGTTTATGTCTCATGCTGGAGACCTTAATGATTGTTAGGATGAATTTTTTTTTTAGGTTCTTGAGAATCTTCTTCTGTGTTGAAACATGAATAAAGAAGTTCTTCGGTAATTGAGATACTCTGTTCATATGATATTTGTTGTAGGTCAATATATGGGAAGAAAGAAAAGTGTTTGGATCGCGTTCGAAGAATCTTAGAGATGTGATGCTTGGTGAAGATTGTCCTCTGCCACTTGATGTCAGCAAAAAGAGGCCTCGTGGATCCAAATCCTCAAAGCGGGAATCAAAGTCGTCCAGAACGGCGAAACTATCATCAAGTGGAGGTGTGGCTGAGAAGATAGCATCAGCGTATCATTTGGTTGTTGCTGAAAACTCAAATGAAGAAGCTGAGATGAGTAAATGCAAGTCTGCAGTTAAACGAATCAGGAAGATGGAGAAAGATGTTGAAGAAGCATGCTCTACTGGTAACTAACAATCTGCTTTTTACCAATTCTCTCTCGAAAACCAGTGGATTCATTCATATGTTTTACAATGTCTCTCACCAGCAAAAGACAACCCGAAGAGAGAATCACTAGCGAAAGAGTTGGAAGAGGAAGAATACCTTTTGAGACAATGTATTGAGAAGCTTAAATCTGTTCAAGGGAGTAGGACTTCCCTTGTAAACCAGCTTAAAGACGCATTACGCGAACAGGTAAACATTGATTTTTCACACTTTCGCAAGTTCACTATTCTGTGATCTATCTTTCATTCTTTTGCTTGCGTGTGTCAGGAATCTGAACTGGAGAATCTGGAAGCTCAGATTCAGGTATGTGTTTGATTCCCCCACTGCATATTTTCACCTCTTTTGTGGCTCATGTTTTGGTTATTGTCAGGTAGCACAAGAACAAACAGAAGAAGCTCAAAACATGCAGAAACGGCTCAAAGATGAGGATTATGCACCAAAACCAACAACCGTCGCTCCAGGATCAGTCTCTGCTACCACGACAACTGACAACAACAACGATACAAAATCTGGCCAAGCATCAAAAATGACGCCTGCTTCTATAGCTGCGATGCTCACAGCTTCTACCTCGTCACATATGATCATGCAATCTGTTCTCTCTTCATTCGCAGCTGAAGCAACAAAGTCTTCTGGTCTATCCAAATCAGAGAGCACAGTTCCGGTTTCAGACAGTAATGCTTTTGTCCCTTCTTACAACAACCAGAACCAGACACCCGCCACGCAAAGTCAGTACCATGTGATCCCTAATCCAGCAGCAGCACCACCACAACCACAGTTCCTGAATCCGCCGGTAATGAACAATCCTTATGGCTTTGGCAACATCCCTTTAATGCCACCTGGACTTCCGCCGCCTCCACCACCACCGCATATGATAGGTAATCAACAGCCTCAAATTCCTCAGTCCAACTCAGCTCAACAACAACCTCAACAAGGTACTTTCCAGTCATCTGGAATAATGTATTATGGAGCTCCACACCACTCTTAAAAATTAGAATGATGTTTAGTTATGTAGCTTTTAGATAGTTCTTCTGACCCTTTATATCTGCTGAAATGTGGTTTTATGTTACATTTGTTGGGTCGAGTCAGTGGATATCTGTATCACAAGCTTTAACGACAATGTAATAGTTCCTGCTGTTAAGTCTCCCACTATCTTATACTTTCGCACTTTCTAAAAATCAAAACTACTCAAGCATGAGTACATAAGATTACATTATCAGTCTGACAATCTTTAACATTCGTTTACCATAAGAAAGAGTCTTTAAACCCCGAATCTGATTAGTCCTTTTTCATTAAAGCCTTCTTCTGGAGAAAGTCTTTGAACCAAAGGGGCATATGGTACATGATCGCCATGAGAGTTGAGTATCGGCCTGAAGAGAACCAAGCAGGTGGGTTCTTCTTCAGCACTACAGCTACGGTGTCTTTAGCGAATGTTTCCGCGGGAGTTGGCTTCATCCTCTGTGATATAAAGGCCCTCTCTCTAATAGCTTCTTCGAAAGGCTTGTATAGTTTCAGCTCAGGCATCTTGTTGAAGGTTGCTACAGCTGAGTTTGCTATGTTCGTTCGTATTCCTCCTGGGACAACATTGATGACATCAATGCCAAATGGTCCTAGTTCCAGCCTGCGTTTAGCAAGAAACAATACATATAAATTGAAAAGCCAAGATCACCCGGATAACTTGAACAACTACTCATGAACATCAAGATATAACATGCTGATGATAAACGCTGAAACCGGACCTGAGTGTATCGGTAAGAGCATGAATAGCAGCTTTGGTAGCTGTATAGACACCTGCCCAAGGACCAGGTGCCATAACAGTTATACTTCCAACGTTGACAATCTTTCCCTTCTTCTTAGACACCATGTGAGGTACAACGGCTTGAGTCATCCTCATGGAACCTGCATTTGCCATTCAAGTTCAAGTCTTTTAAATGTTTCTCGTACCTTAAAGGAGAGACACACTAAAGCCAAATCAATCACTAAAAGAGAGACCACACCATGAGCAAGTGTACGAGTTCACTATAGAAACTCTCTCATTGGGTAACCAAATCCAATTCCAAAATCGAATCTTTTTATATACCGAAAACATTGGTGTTGAATGTGTTCTCCACGGCGGACATTGGGATCTCCGCAAGAGGTCCGACGCACTGAACACCGGCGTTGTTGACAAGAACGTCGATATGTCCGAACTTATCGATAATATTCGACATGACTCTGTTCACGCTCTGATCGGATTGCACGTCGAGCTCCTGCACGAACAACCTCGGATCCTGCTCCAGATCCGTCATCGTACTCCGTGAACGGCTCGTCGCCACCACTCGACATCCTTTCTCGGAGAACTCACGTGCCAGCGCGTGGCCGATTCCTCCTTGCGAGCATCCCGTTATCAGAACCACCGGGCTCTCGTCGCCGTTATCCATTTTTTTAGCGCCTTCTCGATAGTTTCAGGTAGACAAGTTTTGATTTTCTCTGTATTATAATAATAATAATAAAAAAATTGTATTTATCGGTTGGTTTTTATCGTGGAATGTGGATGTACTTTCTAGACGGTTATTTCTTGTCAGAAAATTTAGGTAATGTTTTCTCAACAAAAAAAAAACTCAAAACAAAAAGGTATTTAGGTAATGTTTTCTCAACAAAAAAAAAAATCTCAAAACAAAAAGGTGGATGTAGTAATGTACGTGTCTTGTCATAATATTTAGGTGTAAGATACTTTATTATTTTGGGATAAATGTGAATTTTTTTGATTACCTCCACTTACGTGCCTTGTTGTACTTTTTTTCTTCTTTTGGTGCTAACGTGCCTTGTTGTTTTTGAGTATTTTTTTTCTTATGGTTATCTTCTGATTTATGGATAGAGTATCAAATTTCCTAAATATTAGATTATAAAGCCCAATAGCTTTTTTCTTTTTTACATTCACTTCAAGCCCTTTTAAAAATCACTGTGTTTTAAAGCCCTTTAAGCTCTTTGATTTTGAGTTTACTTCACTTCAAGCCCTTTAATAAGCCCTTTAGGTCAATGTTATGGAAATGTAAGCTACCTCAAGGTAGACGGTGTTTTATTTGAACCTTTCACTTATATGCATTATGAAAGTAATTGGCTTCATGGTATTTAAGATTATTAGGACAAGAACTGTATCGTGAGTTGTTTTTTCTTAAAATGTTGTTTTTGTTGTAGGCTGAAACATTGCAAAGTATTCATCGGATCTTCACTACCAGGCAAGCGGCTAAAAAAATTGTTGCAGAAACATTGCAAAATAGAAGCTTACAGCTTAGAAGTTGTGTCAGGAAAAAATGGGATTAGTTTTTCATCTACCTTTACAAGGAAGGGAAAAATAATCAACAAAATATAAATGTAAGAACATCTGAAGATTTGAATCATCTGATCAAACTACTAAAAAAACATAAAACCAGAAAGAAGAAGAAAAAATGGGATGATGGATGAATAGATATCCATTGAGATATACAGAGAAAAAAAACACATCTCAAGGAGAAATTGAGGTAAGCTGATCAAGAACTTGTCTGATGTTAGGTCTTTCATTTACAGAGACAATGCACATGATTGCTACAGCAAGTGCATCATCCATTGCCTTTGAGAACTCTTCCCCACCTGCAATGTCTCTGTCTATGCAATCCATTCTCCTACCTTCTTGATCACACAACCTCACCCAATCTGTTAGATCAACGGCTCCTGATTGGCCAGAGATTATGTCACCAGCACTACGTCTAGTCAAAAGCTCCATAAGAATCACTCCAAACGCATAGACATCGGATCTGAGCGTTGGAACGGGTTTGGAGGCTGAGGCAAGTTCGGGAGCAGAGTAACCGAGTGCACTCATGTTTAGTATCTGTTCCGCCACACCAGATGGACTCATCAGACGGTGAATACAGTAATCTGTTATCCACACGGTATTGTTGGGACTTGTGAGAATTATGTTTGATGGCTTTAAGTTCCCATGTGGCATTGCTCTATCATGGAGGTATAGAAGACATTGAGCCACTTCAACCGCAACTTTTAGTCTTTGTGTGAAAGACATCGGTGAATACCTCCGAGGAGTAGTCTCTGCAGAGAAAGGGAATTACTTTTAGTTCAAACAAGATCTTACAGTAAGGTGTAAATAAGAGTAAAAGAGACTAAAATATAAAAGCTTATTACCGTATAGATGCATGGCCAAGCTTTCTCCTCCCATGTAATCAGAGAGGAGAAGCCTCTCTTGTTCTCTGGGACCCCAGTAGAACGCTCGCAACGGGACAATGTTTGGATGTTTTAAACAGCCGATTTTTTTAGCTTCCTTGGCGAAATCTTTCTTATGCCTCACGAGTCCAACTCTCAACCATTTCACTGTTAACATATGCCCATCGTCAAGTGTCGCTTTGTATAATGTTCCGTGACTGCTTCTACCTAGAACTTCTGCAGGAGCTCGGGATAACTCTTCTGCTGTGAGTTTTAGTGAAACATCTAAAAAGAAGAGTTCTCCAGCCAACCGATCTGGTGAGTAAACATCTAACATCACAGGCTGGTCACTAAAACGGGGCGAGGAGGATAATGGAGAGCCTCCTGAAGAAGACCTACGTCCAGATGTGGTGGGGGGTAAACCCTGCTCAGATATTTCAGGTTCGGGTTCAGGTATACTGGATAAGGACCTTGAGTTTGCGGTGAGCAAGTGAGCGTTTGAGAAGCTCAAAGACGAAGACCGTTGTTCAGCATTTGAGCTGAAGTTGAGAAAGGAAGGACGAGAAGAGCGTCCAAACTTTGCGTCCCTAGTCGTCGTCTCCTGGTCAGTAAACCCATTCCTCCCATGAAAGTGCTTGAGCTGTGTTCGATGATACGCAAACAAGACAAAAAGAACCATAAGAGCAGCTCCAAGTGAAGCAACAATAACTGCGATCATTACGCCACGCTTCGAATGACGTTCTTTCTCATGTATACCCACTCCATGATTAGAATCCGTTGGAGTCCCACCCGGGAGAATCAGCTTAGAGTTACCAGGATAAAACGATGAACGTGGGTAGCTTCTCAGGCCTTCTGGAACTACGCCTGATAGGTCGTTATAAGACACATTAAATCTCACCATTTGTGAAGGAAGCTTGTTGGGAAGTTGACCGTTAAAACCATTGTTTGACAAGTCAAGGTACTCAAGTCCACTAAGCTTGTTGAGATCACTAGGAAGTTCCCCAGACAGCTTATTATTAGCAAGATTCAGCACCTTAATTCTTTCCATTGTACTTATATCCCCAGGCAACGTACCCGTCAAAGAATTGGTCGAGAGATCAAGCGACTCCATCTGAGGATAAAAACTCAGAGCCAAAAGCTCACTTGCACCTGAACCACGAAAAGGAATTGGCCCTTCCAAGTTATTCATAGAAAGATTCAAACTTCTCAAGCTCCCAAAAGTGAAGAACGTTTGCGGAATAGAGCCGCTGAACTTATTTGAGCTGAGATCAATCACAGAGTACTGAGAAACCCCTGAATCATCCCACAGAGAAGGTAAGCTACCAGAGACGGAGTTGTTCCTGATGTTCAACACGCTTAATCTTGAAAACGCGGAAGTGAAGTTAGGCAAGGCTCCAGACAAACTGTTTGAGCTCAGATCAAGAATATCTGGAGTAGCTTCCCATTTTTGAACAACGGACACATCCCCTGCGAACGTGTTCCCACTCAGATCTATCACTAAACAACTCTTCAAACTCGATGGAAGATCACCAGACAAGCCATTGGAAGAAAGATTCAACAGAGTCAAAGTTGTTGAATTGATTTCAGTAATTGATCCTGCACATATATTAAAAATCAATATAACTCAAATGTCTAGTCAAATCAATAGCTCAAAGGAATATAGAAAAAAAAAGGTTGCAACTTTCAATTTCACCTGTAAAGCCATTTCTACTGAGATCTAACTCCTGCAACGGAATCGAACTCTGCAGCAACTCTCCAGGCACCGCACCGAACAACTGGTTACGCGCGAGCTTCAAGATCCTCAAGCTAGGCTGCGATCCAAACCTCGGCAACTCTCCATTGATCTGGTTGTTTTCCAGGTCAAGAACCTCGAGATTCTTGAACAAACCAATGGAATCAACGCTGAAGAAACCTCCGTTCAACGCATTGTGGCTCAGATTCAAGTGACGGAGAGTGTTGGAGACGCTCGAAACGTTGTCAGTGGATAAAGTTAAGCCGCCGTGGAAGCGGTTAGAGCTCAAGTCAACGAACTCAACGTTCTTCAGCTCGGCGAAAATCTCACCAACGTCTCCGTCAACCTCGTTCCCGTGCAAGTCTAAAGATCTTAGCTGCTGGAGGTTCCGGAACCCGCCCGGAAACCCGCCGGCGAACTTGTTTGCAGAGAGGTTGAGGTAATTCAACCCCCAGAGAGACGAGATCCGACCCGGGATAGGTCCGTAGAATCCGTTATCCGACAGATCTAAGTGCTGGAGAGACGAGATTTTACCTAGCGAAGGGACGACCCGACCCGAGAAGCGGTTTCCGGATAGGGTGAGGTTACGGAGAGAGGTGAGACGAGTGAGGGTGTTGAATTTGAGTTCTCCGGATAAACCGAGCCGGTCGAGATTGATTGAGACGATTGAACCGGTTTCCGGGTCGCAGGAGATGCCGTGCCAGCTGTCGAGGCAAGTGGTGGGATCGGAGAGGGTGTTCGGAGCGGACCATGAGATGCGTTGGTTTGAGGTTTCGTCGCGGATGCCTTTACGGAACTCGAGGAGAGCTTGGAGCTCATCGTTTGTTACGGCGTTGGCGTGGAGGAAGAGGAGGAGGAGGAGAGTGGTGAAGTAGAGAGCGAGAGTTGGATAATGACTCATTTAGCCCCCGAGAATCTAAAGGTTCATTATCTGAGAGAGAGAAGGGACTGAACTCGAAACCCTAGAATCTGGAAACTGAGGGAGAGAAAGAGAGACTGTGTTTGTATGAAGAGAGAGAGAGGATAGAGTGTGTGTGCAGAGGTTTGTTTTCCAGAAAATCGAATTTTTAAGTTTATATTTATTTTATTCTTTATGGTTTTGGTCTTTCTTTCCAAGCGCAATTATAGGAAAAATGGATTTCTTTACATATTTTATCTGTCAATCAATAATAATTAACAGGTTCTAGTTAAAGTTTCGAATATTTTAAAATTATATTTTTATGATTTTTCTCATTAAATTATTTGAACTATCCAAGTTTTCTCGTTCGATTTTACGTATTGGGTACCTTTTATTTGTCCGAATTAAATTTAGATTCTATTTCGTTAGACCAAAAATAAATTAACAATTGTATTTCACTATTTAAATTTCAGTTAGATTGCACGTTTAAGTCGGCTTCTATCTTTTCAAATCATAAAAATAAATTTGTGTACTAACTATTGCCTAGTTTAGTAGTCTTTCTTTGACCTGATTTCCAATTTTGGTAGACATGACACACTAAATGTTACACTAGTTGCGTCAAGTCGTTATCACTAATAACTATGGCTAATCTTTGTTATAGTTTACGAAACATACTCTACTACTGCATATTGATTAATATAGTGAGACGATACCTGTGAGTCTCTGGTGATTCAAACTTCCGGATAAAAGAGTATATACCAAAAAAATGGTAAAATAAATTATGTTGAAAAAAATGAAAGTAGAGGGAAGGAAAAAAGAAAACATGAATTATTAGCGGCGAAAAATATGATTAGTTTGAAGATAAGTAGAAACAGACTGGAAAAGACAATGGCATGTCGTTGAGTCTCTCTGTTTGTCTTTTTCTTTCTTAAGAAAATTAGCACCAACCTACCTTCTTCACATGCACTCCATACGTGACAGAGAGAGTGCAAGTGTGTAACGCCGTTCTAAAACGGGACGGTGAGACAAGAACGTGGTGTGTCATTATACAATTTTTATGTACCAACATGTTACTCTTTTGTCTATTCACATACATATTACCAAATGATTTATCTACATAAACATCATTTTTATATTTTGAATTAACAATTAAGTGACAAAAACCTTTATCAAAAAGTATTTGGATTTTCTTAAATTGTTTGAGTAAAACACTCTTTTTTTTTAACTTTAGATCCAAGCCAATTAAAATGTATACCATAAATATTAAAAAGTTCATTAGTGTTTAGAATAAATATGAACATAAAATCTTGAGGGGTCAATTCATTTGGTCATTTTTAGAATGTCATTTTCTCAATTCATAAAATGAAAGATGCCAAAGCTATTCTACTTTGTTTGTATATACATTTATATATGCTTCCTAATACTACCAGGTCCACCAAAATAATACCTACTTGTTATTGTCGATATTTGACAAGTAGCTGGAAACCCCATTAAAATACTCTGATTTTCTTACTATATATACTAATATAATCTTCTATAATAATTTGAGAATGCAAAGTAAGAAAAACTTTTAAGGGTAGAATTATAAATAGCGGTCTCAAAAATGTTTCCTGTGACTCTTCAAAGATCTAAAGTATTTCTCGAGGGGGAATACACTCATAAATGAAAAGATCACTTTGTAGTTCAAATTTGTCATTTTAACTACAAATAAAGCTCAAAGAGAGTTTCTGAGAGCACACCTGTGATTAAATATAAGTTTGATTTCTGTTGAAGCTGCCAAGAAAAGCTATTCTGGGTTCTAAAAGATTTGAATCAAAGGACTTGATCAGCCTTTCCATAGTATCGGTTGATGAACGGCGACTGCAAAAAAAAAAAGGGGCAAAACAAACAAACCAGATTAACATATTAACAAAACCATACTCAATACGATCATGTTCTTTTAGAAGGCAGTTTTTTTAAACTAATTGAAGAAAACAGGTTTTTGTTTTTCTTTTGTTCTTTACCTTGACGCCAGAGACGTCTGGTGTTTCTGTTGAAGGTAGGGGGTAGAATTTGTAGAACTTCATGCTTTGAAAGGCTTGTCTAGTATCTTCGCTCATTTCATCTATTGCCTTCCTTCGAGCATCTTTGGCCTGCAAGGATAATACCGTAAGCTAACAGTTTCACTGAGTGGAGCTCAGATATATATCATTCATCTTGGTTGGGTTGAGGTTTACTTCTCGATTGGCTTTCTTTGCAGCTCGAACTTGCACTTTGACATATTCCTGAGAAAATACAAATCAAAAGAACTTAGACAAATCCTCAACCATCATGAACTGACACTATGGGGGTATGCAGCTCCACTCACTTTGAACTCATCCTTCTGTTCTGCAGGTAAGGCTTCCTCTTCGATCAGCTTATCGACAAATTCCTGAGAGACATGCGCAAAAGGCCATACAATGAATGACAGAACGCACAAGGAAGGAGCAGTGCGAACATGAAAACTCTCATGAACGAAATGAAGTAGTAATTTTTAAGTTTTATCGTCAAAGAAAAGCCAAAGGAATACCTCAAGTTCGTCAAACTCCCAGTCAAACTCACATACAACCTGCACAAACAGAACATCAAAGCTTGACTATCAAAAAATACCCAAATCAATGAGCCCCTACCGAACCGTTTTATATAGAGTGCCACTTCCAACACATCCATTGCATGCCCAGAAGACTTACCGGCGGTTCAGAGGGGAACATTATCTGGACTTCGGTACTCTGTTCGAGTTCATCTTCCTTGAATGGCTGATAGAAATCTGCAAAGCAAAAAAAAAACTTATAGCCTGCCATGTACTATAAATGGTTTCGCTCTGCAATTTTTTACTAATATTGGTAAGTGAGAAATGAAACTCACAAGGAAGGCAATACTCGTACTTCTTAACGAGATCTTCCTTCATATGTCTGAGAGCAGCTCTGCAGATAATACAAAGCAAAATTTAGTACACTAGAACTGGTAGATTCAAACGATATTATCTGTATGAGAGTTACAGATCTGCAATGCCAAAGACCCATACATAAAATTCAGACGATACTATCTGTATGAGAATTACAGAAAATGAGGGAATAAATGATGCAACGTCACTCATCACGCTATCAAATGGAAATTTCAATCAAGTTGTAATTTCAATTTCCTGTATAATGCAACTCCAAATCCGTCCATAGCAAACATCGATCTTCTTAACTTTTAGTCGTCTGATACTGAGTGAGAATAGAAGACAAACACATGTTATTTACCTCCTCCGCGTACAGCCCAAGACGAAAATTTGAAAGTTCATCCTATCAACTTGTCTACCTCTGCAAAGAACAAATTAAAGATAATTAGCAAATGCTGGTAGACATCAGAAGCAAGAATAGTACAAGACGTAATCGGCGTTTCTCTTCTCATTTGTTCTAGGCCATCCCACTAAATGTGTTCAGATGCAAGTGGAATTCATGGTCTAAGTACCTGTTCTCAAGCGGAATGTAAGGAAGCCAGTCCATTTTCATTGTCTTCATTGGAATGATTTCCTCCACTTCCCTCTGAACCGACGTGATTCCTATCTTATCAGAAGGTGGAAAGGGTGATTCAACCTGCATATATAGAATGGAGAAATTTCACCATGAGAAATGATATATATGATTTTGAATCCAGAGATCAACAATAACAAGCAACCGTTAGTAAAGGTTTAAACAAAAACTTACAGCAACAACTGCTGGGACATGGAGAATCTTGTTTGCGCCTTTGAAGGGGACTAACTGGGCTGTAACCACGAAAAGAGAAAATTCAACAGAAACTATAAGCAAATGTTAAAAAAAAAAATAGAAAACATACTCCACAGTCTGATAGAGTTTCTCCGCAAACTAGAACGAACCACAAGTGCTTGTTATGTTTTAAACAGGATTGAAGAGCTCCAACTAACAATAATTAAAAAGTAAAAAGGCAAGAGAAGCAGCTTACGTTCTGTACAGCCGAAAAGAAAGACTTTCTTCCCAAAGAGCAAACCACCTTCCTCCAATGCTTCCTGACACACAGATGAAGAAACATAACTATAAGAATCTCTTCAAACCCTCAAGAACTTGTGGACTCAACAGCAAAACAACAAAAAAATGGAGAACGTAATCCAATCAACTTACTTCAAGATGCTTGAAATCCCAATTGAATTCATAAAGTGCATCTAACTGGTCCCACTGCCACCACAAGTTAACAAACACATAAGCAAAAAGAATATCTCAATGGAGAAAGTAACTCCGATCATGTAGAAACTAAATTCCTCAAAACAATATATACCTCGGTTCCCACGGGAAATGCAGCCTTCCACAAACCCTCCTGAAACGAAAAAAAAAAAACACAAAAACAATCCTTTTGATTAGAAATTAGAATACTGAAATCTACCCACACACCATTCAATTAAAAGTTCTCCCTCCATACCATATATGGCAATACAATTACACTTAACGAGATAAACCCACCACAGCATTCTTACACTTTACATCAAAAATAGTTACTTTCTTGCAAACAAAGAGCTCATTATCAGCTCCAAACCAAAGGGTTAGTCATATTACCAGATTACGCTCGTCCTCGAAGTACTCAGGCTCTTCCTGTGGTTTAACCACTCGCGCTTTCTTAGCTCTAGGAGCAGGTTTCTTTTCATCTTTCACATCAACTTCCTTCTTCATGTTCCTCTTTCGCTTACCACCACCACGACAACCAACAGGTTTCTTTTTATCTTCATCAACTTCCTCGGCCTTGACGTCCTCTTGTTCCTGAGAAGGAGAATCGTCTTTGACCTCATCGACCTGATTCGACGAATCGGCGGGTATCTCCGGTTTAGCTTCCGATTCTCCGTTCTCCTGTGCGTCGACATCTTCCTTAGGCTGCTGACTCTCCTCCTCCTGCGTGGACGCCTCGAGAGACTCAGCAATCACCTCATCGTCGCGACCTGCTTTTGAAGCTCCCTTTCTCTTCGCTCCTTTCCTCATTGCTCAATAGTAATGCCTAAATGAGTTTCGTAACAAAACCCTAATGCTTCTGCGACGGAAGGGAGGCAGAGAGAGATAGCTAGGGATGGATCTATGGCGGTGGTTCTGGATTTTCGAATTTCAGAAACGCTCGATTTTTTATTACTATTTATTTATCTGTTTCAGCTTCGAAACAACGCAGAGGAAATAGGGTTTTTGATTTATTTATTTTTCCCCAAGTTAAAAAAAAGGCGCCGGTTTGCGAAAATAAATATTTGAAGCCCAATGTTATTCTCTTATTAACAGGCTTTTTAATGGGCCTGTATATTAAGGACTAATTACATGCCTTTGGTTGAACCGGACACTGCTAAACCGATCGAGATGATTATATTGATGCAAATAGAACAACATAGCATGGTTTGCCTCCTCTAGTGGTTGTGCGATGCACGTGAGGATGTAACCTTTTTCAATCAACAGATTATAGATGCAAATTGCAATTGATTCGGCGGATTCATATGATCATGTTATTTGTTTTACAACTTAATTTATCACCAAATATCATACATGATTCACATTGTCTTTATTTATTTATTATGTTTTGTGAAATAAAAAGGTCTCCGAGAACTTACAGTCTTCAAACATTACCAATGAAAACATATTATTATTACTAATTAGAAGAAAATGTAAACAAGAATTTATCTGTGAATTATTATAATTACTTAAAACTAGCGAAGCTTCTTGTTGGTACTTCCTGGCTTGCCGGTACTGCCTCTCGGCTTCTGCTGCAGCTTCTTTGGTGGAAGTCCCCTCGATGTCACTTGCACAACCTCAACTTCCTCCTCCTCCTATTATGAGTAATTTGATTTTTCTTTTAAATATTAGACTTTTTACGTCTTTGTTTCATATAAATAAGTTAATGGGGTGATGTGTCAGCTGCTCTAAGGCTGAAGATAAAGTTTTCTTCATGAATCTACTACATCTTATTAAATTTCAATATTATAAATAATTGGTTTTAAATCCATTTTTTATAGACCACAAAAACTCATTTAGATCTACAACTTTATTCTAATAATAAAGTAGTTCAACATGTCAAATGAGACAAATACTACCCCTGGCAGTGTGCGACTAATATTTGAATATTAATGAATATTAAGCATTGTTTAAATTTGTGTTGAAAATAAATCATTATTTTGACTTTTGAGTATGATAATTTGGTGCATAAGATTTAAAATTTTAAATTACTCAATAGTGTACCACAGATTTGGCGAGATATTTGCACCAGAGAAGTAGAACAATCATTTTCAAGGAAGATGAGATCTAAAATCACACAAATCTTCATATTTATCTGAAAATAACTAGAGAAGCTACCTTTTTTGTAACTAATTAGAGAAGCTGCTTACCAGAGAAATATGTTGAGAAGGAGATCGCAGACCGAAAAGCTTGAGTAAGAGAGATTGAAAAGTTTGGTGTATAAACATAAAAGGGAACCAAAGATAATAAGAAACTCTTCCTCTTCTTCCTTTTGTCTCCATCTGACCTTCGTTTGAGCTAAGTGAGAGAAGGACTGACTATAGACTATAGTTCCCTTTTAAATATACATAGAGGCAGGCTGTATATGAAACAAAAACAAAAAATGCCCATGAGTTTTTACGTTAGCTATATTATAAAATGATTAATAATTATGTTAATTAAATCTGGTTTGGTCCGATAATTACAGCTCATATGGCGCATCTTTTCGTAGCGTTGCATGTTCTGTGTAACATGTTATTGCGTATACTGCAAAGCATTTGCATTGTAATTTACTCAATATGACCTATCGGTTTAAATTTTTATTATAGGATATTTTGTCGTTTTCAAAGTAGATTGATTGTTTCTTTTCAGGCTGTTTCGTTTCATTCAACAATGGATCAGTGGAGTTTGAATTGATCATTGACTTTTTATGTAAATAATGTGTTCCAGATTACTTTCGTTGCTTGAGTGTCTAGTTAGTGAGTTACCACTTTAATTATAACGGTTTTGTTTCTTTTGAGTACGGTGTTTACGCACCTGCTGCAAACTATTTGTTCCTTGGAGACTATTGTTGATGGTGGCAAGCATGAGTGTTGAGACCATACGCCTTCTTGTCGCCTCGGAAGATATTTACTGACTGTTTTAACTGTCTCCCTGTTGCTGTTATTCACGGTGGGCTATCCCCTGAGTTGAAGCATTTGGATGAGATCAGGAACATTGCTCGTCCTGTTGACATTCCTGATCATGGACTACTGTGTGATCTCTTTTGGTCTGATCCCGACAAGGACATTGATGGATGGGCTAATAATGACAGGGGAGTCTCTCACACCTTTGGGGTTGATAAGATCGAAGAGTTTCTTCTTCCAACGCATGACCTTGACCGAATATTCTTTTCGTTTTTCCTAAATTGACATATTTACTTGACCATTTTTCAGCCAACTGGATCAAATTTTGTTTATTTAAGAGATTTATTTGTACATCTCTAACAATTACTCCCTCCGTTTCATATTACTTGTCGTTCTAGGTTTATTCACACGTATTAAGAAAACATATGATTTTGTATATTTCCAAAATAAAAACACAATTACCTATACACCTAACCATATTTCAACCAATAGAAAAATAAAAACACAATTACCTATGAATCTTATTAATGAATTTTGCATTGAAACTTTAAAACGACACTTATTTTGAAACGAATTTTTTTCTCTATAACGACAAGTAATATGAAACGGAGGGATCAGTAAATCTTATGCCAACTTATTTATTTATTTTAATACAAATTGAGACATTACATATTTAAAGGTAAAGAAAGAAGAAGAAGTTTATTTGGTTTGAAATGAAACAAGAAGAGAAGATAAAAAATTGTAGCCGATTATGTCTTAAGTGAGGTGGTATTTGATACGAACACATGCGTTTAATTGATCAGATTAGCAGGGACGAAATTCATGGGAAGAAAACAAGACGTATTAACTTGGGCAGATGGGTGAGGAGGGGAATTCGACAAATTCAGAATTGCAATAGAAGAACGTCCTAACACATCAGCACAGATAGTCACTGGTTTGTCAGCACTTCCGAAAGCAAACCAGTAACCCCCCTTTACTTTCTGGATGGTGAAGGTTGTCCCATACTGTTCCGGCAATCTCGACAGGACTACAGTTTTGATTGGCGATGAGTAATTTGTGACTCTCCAAACCCCGGAAAAGTAGCGACTGGGAAATCTGAACGTGATGTGAAGCTCTGTTGATACATGTACAACCTTTCTGCTTCTAACATCGGAAGATAAGCTAAATTTAACTGGCTCAAATCCATGACTTTCCTCAGCGGAAAGTAGCACTGGTTCTTCGTAAAGTTCTAAATGCCGTAGTTCTCCACGGAATCTATGATGCCTGACGCTGTAATGGGTAATAGATGCTTTTCCACCATCCGGATTCGAGTGTCTGATGAGATAACCGGCATGGGCCTTAACTGGATTTCCCTCAGAATCAAGCACAACTTCCTTCTCACCAGATGCTGCTGTTATCGCAACTACGAGCAAGATAGTTATCATTGTCATTGCATCACTTGTTTTCATCATTCTTTTCAGAAAATAAAATCTTAATTGCTTTTTTTCCCCTCTCCTTTTCTTTTCTTTTTGTTTTGTTTTGAGTTTCTTTGATAATGCTAATGGTAATGCTTGCTTGCTACTATATTTATATAGACATTAGCTAGGGGGATGCTGATAAAGAATTGATCTCCGTCAACGCTAAGATATCTTATAATATTAAACACGCTTCAGGCGAGATTTATAATTTACTTGTTTTCTAATCTTACAAGATATATGAAACGTGCTTAGCTCTCAAAATCATTCTTTTTGATTTTCTATTACTAGCTGCCACCTGGAAACTTACGAGTGGGTCTTAGTCAACGCCACAGATACGATGATGGGAAGCTATAGGATAGTCCAATTTTTTTTATCACAAAAAAGTATATTTCATTTTGATAGAAAAAACGTAATTTGACGGTCTTTGGATCCAAACACAATATGCGATTTGGTGAAAAACACGATTTTCAGGTTTTAATTTTTTTTTGTGAAAAAGTAATTTTATTGTTTTGCGGAACAATGATTTTTGTGTGATTTTGGCGGAGAAACACAATTTTACGGTTTTAGCGTCAAAAACAGATTTTGCGTTTTGCAGGAAAGGATTTTTCGGTTTTGTAAAAATATGAATTTGCGGTTGTAGTAGAAAAATCTGATTTTGTGATTTTGCGAAAAAATCTGAATATGTAATTTCTCAAAAAATCCTATTTTGAGTTTTTAAAAAACATAATTTTGTGATTTTATGGAAAGACATGATTTTGTGGTTTTAGCAGTAAACTTGATTCATGATTTTTTTTTTTATAAAATGAATTTTTTGAAAAACATAAGTTTATGGTTTTGAGAAAAACGTTACTTTTACTTTTTTAAAAAATAATAATTAATAATAATAATAATTAATATAAAATTGTTATTTTATATTTATATGGAGGATATTTAAGTTTTTCTTATTTTGAGATGCAAAATGGTATATTCAAATTCTATATTTTTTGCATATCAAATATCTAAATCTTTAAAATATTATAGATTTTGCATCAAGATGCAACATCTATATGGCAATGTAATTGTGTTCGAACAAACAATATCTGAATATTTGCATCTATATGTATCATCTATCATCAAGAACGAACATGACATAACTAGTTTTTTTTTTTTTTGAGGACTTTTTTTGGTTTTCCGAAATTGACATATTTACTTGACCGTTCTTCAGCCAACAGGATCAAGTTTTGTTTATTTAAGAGATTTATTTGTCCATCTCTAACAATTAAATCTTATGCCAATTTGTATGTGATAATTTATTTATTTTAATACAAGTTGAGACATTACATATTAAAAGATAAAGAAAGAGAAAAAACAACAACAACAAGTTTATTTGGTTTGAAATGAAACAAGAAGAGAAAGATAAAACTGTAGCCGATTATGTCTTTACTTAGCAGGGATGAACTTCACTGGAGGAAAACAAGACATATTAACTTGGCTGAGATTCGACAATCTCAACCTTGATAGATAAGAAACTCCCACGACCTTAGCACAGATAGGTACTGGTTTGTCAGCACGTCCGAAAGCAAACCCGTAACCCCCCTTTAGTTTCTGGATGGTGAAGGTTGCCTCCTCATCCAGTGACCAGGATCTCGGCATGACTACAGTTTTGATTGGCGATGAGTTATTTGCGACTCTCCAAATCCCGGAAGAGGAGTGACCGGGATCTCTGAACTTGATGTGAAGCTCTGTTGATACACGTACAACCAGACTGGCAACAACATCCGAAGATACGCCAAAAATAACTGGCCGAGGTACATCCTTTTTCCTAGTGGAAAATAGCACAGGTTCTGGGTTTAATTGTGAAAACGGTTTCCGCATAATGAATCTATGATGTCCGTTGTAACGGGTAATAAATGTATAAGGATTTGAGTGGCTGATGAAATAAGCAGCATTGGCCTTAACTGGATTTCCCTCAGAATCAAGCACGACTTCCTTCTCACCAGAAACAACATCAGTTGCTGTTATCATCGCAACTACGAGCAAGAAAGTTATCATTGCCATTGCATCAGTTGTTTTCAGCTTCTTTTCAGAAAAGAAAATCTTGCTTTTCGCTCTCTTTTTTTTTTTGTTTTGTTTCGAGTTTCTTTGATAATGCTAATGCTTGCTTGCTACTATATTTATATAGACATTTGTCACAAAAATAACTTTAAAAAAATAAAAAAGATTAAAATAGTCTTTTTATTTTGAAATTTTGAATACAGTGAAACTTCTATAAATTAATAATGTTGGAACTACACCAAAACTATAATTTTTATTAATTTATAGAAATTATTAATTTATCGATATACTAATTGAACAAAAAATTTAATTTGGTGTATATTAATTTTATATTATATTATTAAAATATATATTAATTTTAATTTGGTGTATATTAATTTATATGACTATAAAATTATATTATTTTATAGAAATTTAATTTGGTGTATATTAATTATATGACTATAAAATTATATTATTTTATAGAAATTTTTAGTGTATATTAATTTATAGAGTATTAATTTAAAGAAGATATACTGTATATATTTATTTTTTTGAAATTTGAAACCCCATCCACAAATTCAGCCTTTAATTCTAAATTTTAAGTCTAGATTAATTAACCTAGGAGTATAAATGCATATAAATGCATTTTTTAACATTTAATAAAATTTATTTTAGTTATTTTCTTTCTTAAAAATTATTTTTTTTTTATGAAAAACAAACTAAAAATGATTATCTATTAGAATTTCTCTAAATATCCATATTTTCTTTTGTTTTCTACTCTGTATCATACTGAACTTGCTTCACATTTATTTATTCTCCTTACCACCCGGATGCTGATTACAAATTGATCTCCGTCAACGCTAAGAAATCGATCTTATAATATTAAATACGCTTCAGGCGAGATTTGTAATGGCTGTCGCTCTTATCGTTTCCTAATCTACAAGAAATATGGAACGTGCTTAGCTCTCATAATCAATTCTTTTTAATTTTTTTCCATTACCAGCTGCCCGCTGGAAAATTACGAATGGTTCTTAGTGGATCTCTATGAGAATATGTTCTATCTTCACATTAACGATCATGATGGCATGTTTTACCTCTCTGATTGTCTCAACAATGGTGCTGATTTCTACTCTTGGAAGCAATCTGTATGTCTTGCGCTCAACGTTCACAACAAAGCTCGGTTTTGTAAACAGTACAATCTCTAGACCATTTGAGAATAATCCTACGTTTGGTTCTTGGTTTAGATGCAACGACATGGTTGCGACCTGGTTGCTTAAATCTGTTTCGAAGATGATTAGTGCTAGCTTGTTTTACATGTCAAATGACTGCTAATATATGGAATAGTCTGATGAATCGGTTTAAACAAGATGATTTAGCTCGTATATATGAGATTGAACAACACGTTTGCTTGGTTATTCAAAGGATCTCGTCATGTTAGCAAGTATTACACGGAGCTGATTACTCTCTTTTTTTTTTAATATATATATTTTTAAACATTTTACTGTTTTTGTTTTGTTTTTCTTGCTAGAAGACACAATAAATACTAAATTATCGTCCTTTAAAAATAGTTTTGAAGTTCCAAGAAAATTCTATCAAAGAACTTGCGTTAGTTATTTTATTTATCATATAACTCAGTTGAATCATATAATAAGACACAGAGTCAGGGACGAACAAATAATTATAACAAATTTCCAATATATATTGCTTAAAAGGAAAAAAAAAAATGAAGTAGATCGAAGATTTTCTCCGCACTTGAAGCTGACCTTTGTTCATATGGATACACGTGGAAGAGAAAATTAGGAAGGCGTCTTGTTGGTACCTCCAACATAACAATGAACAGAACACGCATACCTGGAACAAAGGTATCGTCTTTTTCAGCGAAGCACGACTAATTTTAACCTAAGCTTTTCTTGTAATAGAACTTTATGGTTATATGAATTATTTGATTGGATCAAAAAAAATCTTTAGTAATACAAATAGTTTAAAACATTACATGTACCAACCGAAATAAACCATGCATAACATGATTCTTGGGGTCACATTGCATGCGGAACTTAAGACATCAAACTGAAGTGTGACATTTTGCCTGGGAAAGAACGGTTTTGGATACCCGAACCAAACTCCAAACCACCATAACTCCAATTTCCTGTGATATTATTACTCATAACCGGTCTTTGACTAGACAATTGAACCGGAGGGTTTATCCATTTCGGAACCGGACCGGCAATGAACAATGACTCAACCAACGATCCAGCTTCACTAACAGCTTGCAGAAACTTACCGTATTCCGGCAACGTTCCTCCGATCTTCTCCAACACAAGGGTCTCATAATCTCTCATATTCTCAAGAACAAAACGGCTCTGACCCGACCGGAAGCTGAGATCCAACGGAGATGAATCAACAGTTAAACCGGACGGCGACGGAGACAAGAACTGCGACGGAGAATCGCAGGATTCATCTCCGTTGTGGTTTTGGCGGAGAAACACGATTTTACGGTTTTAGCGTGAAAAACACACTTTGCGGGTTTGGTAGAAAATACGCATATCAAATATCTAAATCTTTAAAAATTATAGATTTTACATCAAGATGCAACAATCTATATGGTAGTGTAATTGTGTTCAAGCAAACAGTATCTGAATTTTTGCATCTAGATGCATCATCTATCATCAAGAACAAATATGGAATAACTAGTTTTTTTCTTCTTAGAACTCTTTTCGTTTTTCCTAAATTAACATATTTACTTGACCGTTTTTCAGTCAATTTGTGTGTGATAATTTATTTATTTTTAATACAAACTGAGACATTACATATGAAAAGGTAAAGAAAGACAACAACAAGTTTATTTGGTTTGAAATGAAACAAGAAGAGAAGATAAAATTGTAGCCAATTATGTCTTACTCAGGTGGTATTTGATAAGAACACATGCGTTTATTTGATCAGATTAGACAGGGAAGAAATTCACGGGAGGAAAACAAGACATATCATCATTGTTAGGTGGTTGAAGGGGGGAATTCGACAATCTCAGCTCTGCAATAGGAGTTTGTCCTATCACTTCAGCACAGATAGTCACTGGTTTGTCAGCACTTCCGAAAGCAAACCCGTAACCCCCCTTTAATTTCTGGATGGTGAAGGTTGTCCCATAGTCTTTCCAGAATATCGGGAATTCCGACACGACTACAGTTTTGACTGGCGATGAGATATTGTTGACTCTCCAAACCTCGGAAAAGATGGGACTGGGACTGTTGTACCTGATTTGAAGCTCTGTTGATACACGTACAACCTTACGGCTTTCCCAATCATCAGATAAGCTAAATTTAACTGCCTCATATTCAGGACTTTCCTCACCGGAAAATAGCACTGGTTCTTCGTAAAATTTTATATGCCGTAATTTGTGACGGAGTTCACGATTCTTGTAGGTGTAACGGGCAATAGATGCTATTATATCCGGACCCCGGTGTCCGATGAAATAAGCGGCATTGGCCTTAACTGGATTTCCCTTATAATCAAGCACAACTTCCTTCTCACCAGAAACAACATCATCAGATGCTGCTGTTATCATCGCAACTACGAGCAAGAAAGTTATCATTCTCATTGCATCACTTGTTTTCATCTTCTTTTCAGAAAAGAATTCTTGCTTCTTTTTTTTTTCCCTCTCTTTTTCTTTTTTTTTTTGTTTTGAGTTTCTTTGATAATGGTAATGGTAATGGTAATGCTTGCTTGCTACTATATTTATATAGACATTAGCTAGGGGGATGCTGATAAAGAATTGATCTCCGTCAACGCTAAGATATCTTAGAGCAAGATTAATGGCAAGAGCCAAGTTAAGACTCTTAATGACTTTCTATTAATTAATTAATGTTAAGAGCTGTGATGTAAGATGGTTTTACTTTTTAGCTTTAATGGGAGGTTCTTAATTTTTGGTTCTTAGAAAAAAAAGTTTAAGCAAAAAAAAATATTATGATAAAATATATATATTGAACAAAATATATTAAAATGAAACATTTTTAACATAGAAATATAAAACAAACATTAAAACAAAGATTAGTTAAATAAACGTGAATAATTGGAAATAAGCATCGGAGCTTAGTTGGTGTTCTGATCACGTCCGAATTTACGCCAAACATGTTCTACCAAATCAGCTTTTAGTTGTTGATGCATATGTTTATCCCGAATTCTAGTTCGAACATCCATCATATTACCGATATTTGTAGGGATATCAGTAGAAAACGTGGGATCCACATGTGAACTTCCGATGTCGTCCCCTTGTTGGAACTCTGATACATCATACTGAGTGTATCCATCTCTTTCGTCTTCTACTATCATGTTATGTAGTATGATACATGCTCGCATAATCTTTCCAATTTTAACTTTATCCCAAAAAAGTGCCGGATTTTTAACAATGGCAAAGCGAGCTTGCAAGACTCCAAGACTCCAAAAGCGAGCTCACCAGACATGACACACATACACATACAAAGTCCATAAGCAGGAACAAACATACAAAGACTCGTGACAATCTGAAACTTAGAAAAGACATGACAAACACAAACAAACAAAGGCCATATTACAAAGTCCATAAGCAGGAACAAACATACAAAGACTCGTGACCTACTACACTCAACTACTTCTTCTCCTTTTCTTACCATCACTCTTAGAGCATTGTCCTTCTTCTAGTTTCACCTTCTGCTCACTTAGCTTCTTTGCTTCCCTCTGCATCCTTTGCAGCATCCTTCTGAACTCAGGTTCAATGTCATCTTCTGATTCCTCCACCCTAATCAAGTAGCCCATGTTTCTTCTATATTCTTCATGTGTTAACTCCACCACGTCCACATCTTCAGCTGATATCTCCACCGGGTTTGCTTGTGGGAGAGGTGGTCTGATTCCTCTTGCTGAGAGGCCACAAACAATCGGTTTCCTTGGTTGCATAGCTGGCTGTGTATGACTAGTTTCCCTGCAAAAAAAAGAAACAGTAATGTGTTAGAATATTGAACAAACTCACAATGCTAAACACTGATATAACTAACACTTCAAAAACAACTTATATTTCATAGCATTAATAAAGTTCAAAGATTACATTAACATATCACTAATCAGTTTGTTCTTAAGTGCTACTTCTAATTCACTAAGTGGCTCTGTCCTTGCTAATAAACTCTCAAGCATTTTGCTCTTGCTAAGCTTATCCTTCAAAGCTATGTCCCTCGCCTTTATCTCCCACATTTCCTGAAACTCTTCCAGTTTCTTCCTCTCTTCTCCCACTGATCTTTTAGCCTTCGCCTTAGCTGCCTTAACACCAATAGGCCTAGCCATTGGTTCATCCTCTCCATTGACACTCGGCATGGATGCTGATGACTGAAACGATTGATCTTCACCCACCCTCTTTCTTTTCGTGCCAGAACTTTGTTGACTACTTCCATAAGTCCCACACCACTTCTGATCATTCCTAAGCTCCCTCCACGCATGCTCCAACGAGAACTTGACCTTGTAATCGTTGAAGAATATTCCATGTGCAGCTTTCAAGACATCATCTTCACTCTGGCCACTAGTCCTTTGTTTTGTTGCAGCGTCATATGAGCCCACAAACTTGCAAACACCTTCATTAATTTTTCCCCATCTTTGCTTACAATGACTTTGCTCTCTCTTCGGTAAACCAATCACCTTCGGACTTGCATGATAATAAGAGGCAATCCTCTTCCAAAATGTTCCTGCTCTTTGCTCATTCCCAACAACTGGATCCTTGGAGGTGTTCAACCATGCGCTGATGAGGACCAGGTCTTCAGCTGTTGACCACTTGCACCTTTGCTTACGGTCCTCACCACTTTGCGCACGTGAAGCAGCCCCTCCATGGTCTGGATTAGGGGAAAAACTCAGTAACTGAGTTGGGTTTTCAGTGGTGGGTATTTGACTGGAGAGTAAGTTTAAAAAGCCAGAGAACTGGCTTTCTTGCGAATCCATAAAGAGAAGTAGAGAAGATAGATGATGGTGATGAAGTGAACTATTAAGTGGGTATTGGTATCTTTAAATAGAGGAAAGTAGATGAAGCTTTAATGTGGCTTTTAATTGAGTTTAAGAAGTAGTTGTGTGTAATAGATATGTTTAAGTTAAGTTGTAGTGTATCCATTGTTGTTTTAATGTTTCTATCTAACAAAGGACAAGAACATAAATGACATACATCAATGGCTTAAACACCATTGTTATCTATCTATCACAACAACTTCAAAGACTCCATAAAGACATCACCGAAATTGACCATTAACCACTAACCATAACAATTTTCGACAACATCAGAGACTCCATACAACCAAGCAATAACCAACAAGAACAAACTCTAGATACAACTAACCATCATTCCAAATCACTCCACATGTCCTAATAACCAGATTCTAGCTATATTTTGCTTCAAAAAAATGCCAAAAAAATTACCTGAAACTTCTTTTGTTTGATGAATCTTGCTGTGGCTCCTTCTTTGATTCGCCTATTGAACCTGAAAAACGCCCAAAACCAAAATTAAAATTATTTTACCCTCAATCAAACGGATTTAAACACACATGCATGTCCTCTAAACGATCAAAAAACATGTTTTTACCTTGTGTTATTCTCCTTTTTTACCGATTTGCTTCACCTGTAAACAAAAAATCAGCAAATCAGTTCTTATTACCTACTTTATCCGCGGGTTTGATGAAAATACATGAAGAACTTTGAACAACAAACCGATCGAAGAAGAAGACGAAAAAGAAAGAAGAAGATTGAGAAAGAAGAAGACAGAGGAAGAACCGATGAGGGTTGAGGAACGAAATACCTTTGGAGATGTTGTCTCAGGCGAAGAATCCGGCGATATCTCCTTGTCTCTGATGATTTCCGTCGGGAAAGAAAGAATCGCGAAGTCGGGAAGGGAGAGAGAG
>MU106483.1:3762-51622 GCA_012274485.2 Sinapis alba
AATATGCAAAATTAAATATTTTCTTAATCTGTGTGCAAAAAGCTAAAATGACATTTATTATGAAATTTTAAAAAGAAGAATATCTCCCGCAACATTACATCAATTAAAAATAATATATTAATAGTATTTTAATTCGTATTGAGATTTTCTCACTTCTGATTTTCGTTGAATCCCTACCTACAATACATATTAAGATATGAAATATAATAAGACTGTTATAAAAAAATAAAGTAAAAAAGTAAAAACAATAAAATATTTCAAAACCAAATGGAAATAATAGAAATATAGAAGTTGGGGTCCAAAATTAAATATACTAAGTGGATGCTTGAGACTTTTCTACACATGAGCATGGTCCTGGATGTTGAAAATGTTGGAATTATTTGATAGATCCAGTTGCGAGACACGTGTAATCTTATAAGTCAATAAACCACTATTCAATCACAACACAAGCCCATATTATAAGGGTAGAAGATGTTGATCCCAACTCGTTTTATAAGGGTAGAAGATGTTGATCCCAACTCGTTTTATAAGGGTAGAAAATGTATTTTCTTATTATTATTTGCCCAGAATTTTGTGAACATTATATATTTTGACACAAAAGAAAAGTTGTACAACGTTAATTAAAATAGAACGACTAGAACAAGTTGGCATGTCCTGTCCAAATGATATATACGTTTCCGGAGGCGCAATACAAATACACGTATGGTACATAAGTAATTTCATACAAGCCAACTTCAATAACTTATATGGTCCATAACCTATAGTAGTAACGATAATGAGTTATTCTAAGAGGCACAACGAACAAAGATACAAAAATTTGGCGAAAGTTTCAATGCATTTTTGTTTTTGTCCCATGCATTTATGGTCACCCCGAAGAAAATGGATCTTGCGAAACAGGATTTTTATGAGAGGATGATTAAGAAGGGTGCTTACAAGGATGCTTAGGGAGAATGTTTAGAGAAATTAATTAAATAGTGGGTGAAGTCCACCAAAAAATAAGCATCATTGCTTATATGGAGTTTGATTAAGAGCGGATGCTTGCACTGTTTGTGGGTCCTACTGACACGTGGCGGTCTGTAATTGGTTTGTTTATTAATTTTTTTTAATTTCAGAAAAAAAAAAATTTAACATCCGTTAGGGGTGCTAGAGTTGAGGGTACTCTAAGATACCTATAATATAAACTTCTTATACTATTTCTGTAATTAACCAAAATATTTTTACTATTGCTTCGACATAATTTTCTGTAGGAAATGTATTAAAAATTAAGTTTCTTTTTTCAGTTGAAGGTTCCATAAGTTTCAGTTGAATAGAATTAAACTATTTATGTACTATTGACTATTTGTACTGCGTTGCTATATATGGCATTGATGTCAACAAATTATAATTTGACATTACATAAAAATGTCTATGGTCGAATCGTCAACAATTCTATGCATATGGACATATTTTCCAAAGAAGCTGGATTCATTGGAGTTGCTTGCCAGGATAATTCACTTGACTAGTAATCAGAAGATGACACCAGTTAGACGACAACAGTCAACACTTTTGCGCAAACATGATATGATTGCTTAAAGAGGGACTTACACTTGGACAGTCGACACTTTTCTCTTAGAGCATTTTCAATCCATAGCTATTCTTAAACTCTAAATGTTATAATAGAGGAAAATTCTTTCCAACCACTTCTATTTCTTCCTTCAAAATAGAGATTACTATTTTCACCTCTATATTTAAAGAATATATCAAGAATATTCCTTTTTAAAAGAGAAAAAGAAGAATATATTGAAATCTATCTCTATTATAGAGTTCTCTTATTTAAAAAACACACAAAAATATAGTGAAGATAGTCTTAGAGCACTTCCAACTTCAAGCTCTCACCCACACCTTTACCTACAAAATTTAATAAAATAATAAAAAATAGAAAAAGGAGAAGAAAAGTATTAATGGGGTTCTCGTTTGAGGAATCCTTAAAGCATCATTAGTGGAGGTCTCTCGCCGGAAATCTCTCACCAAAAGTAATAATTTTTTAAAGGAGTAGTCTCTCGAAACTTGAGAGACTCATACAAAAGTCTTCCGGCAAAAGATCCCACTGCGAATGCTCTTACATATTCTAAACATATTTGTCATTCAGCTACTAGTCTAATTAATTTAATTAAAAAACTAAAAATAATTGTTTAAGTAAAATATTAATACTTTTATTTTTGTAAGAATTTCTACATGTTTTCAGTGATAATGATGCTCTTAAAATATTTTACAAAAAGAAAATTTAGATAATTATCAAAGCAACAACATATACTTAGACCTTGATTCAAGGTTGACAAACTAATTGCAAAAGCATTATACTTATTATTATATAATCAATAATTATAAAAAAAAATATTTATAAAAGCATTTAGAACATGTATGTGTTTTCCAAACATTTTATACTCAATGTTTTCTTATAGATTTTTTATATAACATTTGCATTTATAATATATAAAAAATATATTATTTTATATAATGAATTTATTATACTTTATAATATCAGAAGATTATGTTTACAATTAAAATATTTTTAAATACTATATTATAATTAAAATATAACTTAGTAGATATAATTTAATACATATTATATTAAATAAAAGTTATAAATTATTATATATACATCAATATATCTATATTATTTAGAAATAAAAGAATAATATATCATATCCTAATTATATATGATAAATATATGAATCATGTACTGGTATATCAATCATTTAAATAATAAATTAATAAGAGCATATAATTTCTGCATAATACTCCTTTTTATCATATTGCTAATGTTCTCATTAGTTATACGGTAATACCAATTGATACCTTGTTAATCATGACACATTATCTTTTTCATTTGCAAAATGTAATAGCTGTGACTACCGACAACTGCTAGAGTAATTAAGAGTTACAAAAATGGTGTAACAGAGTAAAAGTAGTAGAGTACATAAATTATTTTCTTGGCTCAATAACTAATCACTACAAAATTCGCAGAAATCCAAGTTTTTTTTTTGTTATTTAAAACATATGCGAGTAACAGAACTCGAACCAAGATGATAATACTCACAGCTGTGAACTTTTTACCACCAGAGTTGGAGGTTCCGGTTAAAACTCTTTTCATCCGACTGCTTTAGCAGTTTCGAGCTAAAATAATTACTCTATTTGTGTTATACAATCATATTCAATATGTCGCAAACATAATATTAATTGGTTTATTAAGAAAAAGATACACACTAAATGCAAAAGTCACTAGTTCACACGTAAGCACAAACAAACACTGGAAACTAACACTAATCAAGTTCCAGTCTCTCCTCCATCCAACAGGCTCCAAAGTTGCTCAACGTCAAACGCGGAGGTTGCGCCCTTTTTTGTTGCTGTAGCTTCTGGAAAGAGCGCAGCTGGATCTTGGCTCTCATCTAGCAAACTCTCCCACCACATATTCTGACCATCCATTAAATTACTAACAAGCTCTGATTTATCCTCATCTTTGTTACATGTAACAATATTTTCACAAACATTATTGGTGTTGTTGAATCCAAGGCAAAGAGGATCAATGTCAGCTTCTGGCATGCCATTGACATGGCTGCAGCCGTTGTTAGCGGTGAAGGATCGAGGTCGAGGTTTGAAAACGTCGATTTTTTGGGCTGGTTTAGTAGAAAAGCAAGGAATGTTTCTCTTTTTCATCTGGTTCTTACAACCTGGTTCATGTTTCTTACTCAAATGGGTGTTCCAGTAATTTTTGACGTCATTGGCGGTCCGACCGGGTAATCTACCAGCAATTAAGGACCACCTAAGCATGCATTTGAACGATTAGAGATATATGTGACTTATTAATGGATCATTACATATGAATATAAAGTATTTTATCCAAAAAGAAATCAAATGATTAGGCCAAATGAGGATACGAAATAAAGTTGAAATGTAAACCTGTTTCCTAAAAGCTTATGAAGGCGAAGAAGAAGATCAACTTCATCCAAGTTAAGTTTCCCTCTCTTGATACTTGGCTTCAAATAGTTCAACCATCTTAGTCTACAACTCTTCCTGCACCGATTTAGCCCTACAAAACCAATGATTGACTAACATTACTAAAAGGACAAGAAAAGACTGCTTCCGTGTCTCCTCATTAAAATAGTACTTCTTAGATTCATGTGGTTATCTTTCTTACATAAGGTGTGTTTGTGTGCCCAGGCACGTCTTTTAAAGTAGCTCAAGTAAATGATTTGCTGTATGGTTGTTTATCTCAGCAGTAGAAAGGTCAAACTTCGTACTAATCACGTCTCAAGAATCCAGAAAAGCCAAACTCCGTACTAATAACGCCTCAACTTAGAATGAAGTTTTTAGCATAATATAAAACCCGTCTTTTAACTTTAACTAAAAAAAAAATTAAGAAATTATTTTTAAATAAGTTAAAATTAAAAAACATTCTTATATTACGCTAAAACCCCCGTAATAATCATGGTTTCAGCGTCAGAAAATTAGTCTTAAATACAAATCTTTGTTTAAGTTGGCAGACTTAAATATGAACAGCATAAATGTTTTTTTCATGGATATTAAAAAAATACTAATATATGATTCATTAATTAAAGCGAAAAAATATGATTGTACACCTCGATGTTAATTAATTTCTATATAGTAGACAGAGAGAAAGAGAATATAGGTAGTGATTAATTATAATATGTAGAGAATATACATGTGCAAATAATAAAAAGTAACATACCAGCTCTTAAAGGAACTTGGTGCCATTTCCCTTCTCCATACTTATCAATGCATTGCCTCAAGAGATTATCTTCTTCAGCAGTCCATGCACCTTTTCTCAAGCCTTTGGACGAACCCTCCATGGACCAAATAATTAAATATTATACGTAAAGCCTTGAGGGAAAGGGTTCCTGTTGTGTCTTGACAAATCCTTCGAGGACTTTATTTATACACGTGACGGGCAAAGGGAAGTGACGTGCATGTCTAACATCCACATTTCATGTTTTCTTGTCGTGTTTAATTTGCTAATTTAGTTATTTATGTTTTTTTGAACTGAATAGTTTAGTTACTATGTTCTGCTACTGATTTAGACTAAATAGAGAAAAGGTTCAGAGCACTTATTAGTCTCTTCATCATTTTCAGTACTTAAAAAAACATGTCTCCTAACAAAATTAGGAGAAAGGACTATTAATGATTGATGGAAGATGGTTTATATGACTAAAAGAAGGAACATCTTCATGCACCACAGTTAGAACATAATCAGGAGAGAGTACGGGTGAGAGTTCGGTCATTGGTTTCAAATTTCCAGGATTAAATATTTTAAATCTATTAGAGTATTTATAGTTTTGATTCGGTTCAGATTTTTTCGGGTTGAGTTCAGATGCCATGTCTAAATCTATTAGAGTATTATTATCACAAAATAGTATACAAAGAGAAAAATGATTAAAATAAGTTTCATTAAATAAGTAAATGACAATTATACATTTATTTATAGTTAAATTAAAATAAATATTTTTTGAAAAAAAAATAAAAAAAAAAATAATTTCGAAATATATTTTGATCCTTTAAAAAAAAGAAGTTGTCAAACTTTTCTTTGAATTTTTTTCTTTTTTTTTTTTTGAAATTAAAAAAAAAAAATTTAGAAAAACCTTCAAAAATATGTATGATATGTTTATGAATTTGAATTTAGGGATACCTTCCTAAATAAATATGACGTCTTTATGAATTTAAGTTTAAGAATACCTTAATAAATATGTATGATATCTTCATGAATTTGAGTTTATGATACCTTCCTAATCATTCTAATATCTTCCTAAAATTTAGAAATATATTGATATTAGGGATAGCAAACAAGTTGTCCCGTCCCATCCCGCCTCATTGCATAATGTGTTTTAATCAAGCAATTATGAGCAAACTCTACCTAGTCCGACAAACAAAAATAGTTTGAGGATAGATTAGAGGGAATCCACATCACTTAATGATAAAAATCTATAGAAAATCTGAAGGTAGTCAATTTTTGGTTTTGTGTTTTCAAGTTTTTTTGGTTGTGTCATGTTTGTAAAGAAGGATTAAAAGAGAAGAATGTTCACTTTTTATTTTACTTTATTACATAAAATGTTTGATATATAGCTATGTTTTTATAGTCTTTTAGATTTTGTTGGTGTTCAAAAAGACAGAAGATTATACGAAAGATTAGAAAATGATTAAGAATATACAATAATTTATCATGTTGGTTTTAAAATTTATAATATATGTATAAATAAGTATTCATAATATTATTATGTTCGTATATGCGGACAAAACATCTAATTATAAAAGACTAAAAAGAGAGTTATTTAGGAGAATTGACACGTAAAACAATAAGATTGATGAAGTCCATCATAATCATTCGATTAGAGATTTTCATATGTAACGTTAAATTAGTTCGAAACGTTAAATATGAAAATGTTAATTTATATATTTGTTAGTATATAAATTCTCGCTCAGTAAAATAGGCCCGTTAAAAGAAGAGAACTGAAAGCGAAAGTGAAATAAAAAAAATCAAAAGGTGAAATGATAGAAGCGAGCCCAAACCAGATCAGAGTAGATGACAAGCTAAAGGAGTAAAGATTGAAAAAAAAATAAGTCAACTAAGGAGTGATTCTGTTTTGAAATTTGTAAGTATCTCTTGATATGTGGATGTAATTACCACAGAAGTAGCCTCCATTATGGTTTCTTACTGGTTTCAGTTTCATAAAAGATGATCTTGGTTGATATCTTACTTCCTGTATAAACTCTGTTTTACTGTGGTTTTGTACCCCATTGTAACCGAGTCCAAAGTTTGACTTGCCTACTCTTCTAACAGAGAGAATCTTCTCCAGATCCTTGGTTTACTATTCAGCATGTGAATCTGCTTTCTAGTTTCAGATTTCTTTAGACAGTTGTTCCTTGAGTTTCTCATTCATTGTTTCAAGTAAGGCTTTCTTCTTTACGACATTCATCTTCCCTTACAACAATTGATGTCAATGCCCACATAACCAGTTTCTTCCTTTTTTTTAAAAAAAAAAAAACTGAATGTTAAATTAATTCGAGAACATAAAAAAAACGTTTTCTACAAGGTGTTTGAGTTTTGATTTGCTAAGACTGAATCAAAGCCTACTTTTATAAGAGAGTAACAACCAACTCGCTTTCTTGTTGCTCAAGTTGTTGTTTGCCGTGTGGCAAACCATAACCGGAGTCCATTTGAACTGTCTTCTTTTTCTTCTTTTTACTTTTCTCATGATCTCGAGACTTTCCAAACGTCTTGGGAAAATATTTCTTGTTGGCTTTCTCAAAACCTTCTCATGGTTCTGCTGATATCCATTGCCATCATTCCCATCTAATTTTCTAATTTTCGATTTCCTTACGTTTTTCAGATATAAAGAATATTCCCTTTGAGCTCTGCTTTTCTTGGATGATGTGATTTTCATCTCATATGCTTGTAAGTGGCACACAAATTCATCAAAATCCATTGTGTGAAGTGTCTAATGCAGTGCCCATAGCTGTCTTCTTGGATTTAAACTTTTGAGGATAAACATCTGAGAAGTTTTTTTTTTTAATCTGGCTTTTTGTCTTTGTATGTCTTTCCCATGGTTTGTGCTTCATTTGCTATTGCACTCAGTTTTCCACTGAGTTCCTCAATTGATTCATTCTCTCATCCAACTGCAGATTTTCAAACTTGGATGCAAGCATATCGATTCTTGATCTTTTCACATTTGATGATCCTTCATATGCTTTCTTCAGCTTATCCCAGCTCACCATTTGTCATTACTAAAAAGGACCCGAGCAAGTCTCTCTTCCAATAACTTATTGTCAATAAGGTGCAATTAAAGTGTTGTAAACAAAGGTCAAAAAAACATAAAAACCATATCGTTGATTCAGGTGATCTTTTACATATCATAACAAGTATCCTGCACCAAGGTATCAACAAAACAAGTGAGAATAATGAAAGAAAACAAAGTACAACAAGTCAAGGAAGTTGTTGAATTTTACTGTTTATTTTTGAGTGTTAAAGTCTTTGAAGTTGCTTGTTTCTTTTCCTAAAGTGTGGAGCTAGTTATGTCTAGAGTGGTAGTTATTATGGGGCTCTATAACGTGTGTAAGGGTAGAGAAAATGAGTTCATTACTTTGATTTTCTAATATAAATATCTAGTTGAAGATGTTGTGTAAGATAAGAGAAAAAAATATCAGTTTCTCCATCTCATGCAAGGGATGGCGTTCAGGTGTCCATTTGGATTCGGTTTTGTTCTATTCAAATTCCGAATTTTTGAAATTAGATATTTAAACTCCATTTGGATATATATAAATGTTGGTTTGGTTCGGATCCTTACATGTATGGTTCAGGTTCAAAGTACTCATTTAAATTATGTAAAAGAAATTAAAATCCAAATATATTTTAACATCTTAAAAACTGAAAATAAGAACAATAAAACATATATATATGAACATTGTATGACCAAATATCTAAAACTAACATGAAAATAATTTGGTTTGGATACTTAGGTGGAGAACTAGTAGGTATTTATGATATTCAATATTTTTATTAACTTTAGATATATACTTTTTGCTGTTTTTAATAATTTTAAATATTTTTAAGTCTTTCGAGTATTTTTTGTTATTTTGTATATTAGATCTAAAAATAATTAATATATTTAAATATATAATCATGATTTGGATATTTTCGAACACAGGTTCTAGTTTTTTTCTGGTTTTTCAAATATAAAAATTTTAGATCCGGTATTTGACTAATTTCAATTTGGGTTTGGTATTACTTTTATAGATCGAGTTCGATTTGGTTATTCAGATTCAGGTATTTGCCCATTTGGCTATTGAGATTCAGGTATTTTCCCAGGCCTAATCTCATCTTTTGCTATCTACTTGATTCATCTCAATTTTTTTTTTTTAAGTCTCTACAACAAAACGTGTTATTTTTTCTTGTTAGAATAAGAACACAAAACCAGAGAGAACAAATAGAGACCCTGAGAGAAGCCTCCCTCTCCTTCGGATCTCATAACTAGTATGTTTTCTAACAAACTTCCTGTAGTATAAAAGTAGATCTAGTAAGCAACATCCTCAGCCTCCTTTATACTCAGAAGACCTGAGACATCTATCCACTCAAGCTGAAGCTCGACCTCTCCACACTCAACGTTCTGGAGCTTAAGGAACATATTCTGGACAATCTTTCCTTTGTTCCACACAATCTTGCTCTCTTCAGACAGACAGTTCTGCCTGTTTGCCTGTATCTTCATTATTACAGTTCCTTCCGGGAGTCCTTCGAACTGGCTTTGGATCCTGATGGCTTCAATGAATGGATCAATGTGAAAAAACGCATCTCCCATCTTATCATCCCTTGAGAACCAGTCCCTATCGTAAACCATCTGTATCATCACCAAAAGGATACCCACTTTCTTGTTATGTTATGTTCTGTTTCAAACCTTAGAGCAAGTTGTTGTAATGTAATGACCCACTTACGATTTTGATAGGAAGAATTGGATCAGAAATAGAGAGTGTCAAGTCTTCGTTCCATTCTGGATTCAAATTCTTTTTCATCACACGAGTTTTTAACTTCTGTGTCAAGGAAAAAAAAACATTAACACCATATATTCAGGTGAAAATTTGTACATGTAAAATAAAATTAATCACTTGTGACAAGGTCAGAAACAACAACTACAATTTTGAATGATAAAAATCAAATCGTAGGAATTTCTCAATTAGTAAAACTCAACTACAATTGACATGTTGAATAATTAAAAATGAATATGCATCAAAAGCCTATAATTGAAACTCGTATGTGTATGTTCTGTCTCATTGTAACACAAAAGTTGATTAGATTCACTATGAACTGAAATTCTCTCATCAGATTGATGACCCAAAATCCACATCAGAAACGGGACAACCTTGAATATAAACGAACCCACTATTAAAAAAAAAAACTGAATTACAAACTCGAAATTCAAGAAAAGTTAGGAGTCTGGGATATACCTGTTGACCCATACGAACAATGACGTAAGGATCGCTACTTTTAGAATCTCTAATGGCGAGATTAACACCTCTAATCACATGAAGTCTTAGAAGGCCTAACAGATTCTGCATTTTGTTTTTTTCTTTTCTTTTCCTCTCTCTTTCTTCAGAGTAAAAAGCTTTGTATTTCCTCAAATGCAGAAATTTCTTCAGATTAAAAAGAAATTGGTGTGACCGAAAATTTTGTAATGGACTGAGATCGTAACCTCTGAAGTGACTTGCTTTTTTTTAATAGCACCTCAAATTCAGTCAAAACCAAAGAATAGGTCTCCTGTTTTATTTTCTCTTTTTTCTCGAAATTTCTTTTATTTACGAGGTCTCCTATTTTATTTTCTCTTTTTTCTCGAAATTTCTTTTATTTACGAGGTCTCCTATTTTATTTTCTCTTTTTTCTCGAAATTTCTTTTATTTACGATTTATTTCCTTATATTTTTTTTCTAAATTGATTTATTTCCTTACATCCCAATATATAAAAAATGATTGAGTTAGAGCATATCCACATCACCAAAAAAATCTAGAACCAATGAAATTGACACATCATCAAATTTTTCTTTTGTCTCACTTGGAATCTTTTCATCTTCTATTCTGCAAATTCACAATTTTTTCATATTCATTAAATTGATTAATAAATTTTACGCTATGATCTTTCAATTTTTCTTTTCAACGGTTGTTATAAATATAAAAGTGATAGTCGTGAAGATCAATCCCTAATCACAATTGTTGGGTATCACCTATTTAGATTTTTCATCTATTCAGATTTCTTAGGTTTTGTTTTCTTTCAATCTTTAAAGAAATTTGTTGTTTTTAATACTGAATTCCACTATTTTTTCACATAGGTACTAGCATCGTATAATTGGTGGATTCAACGAAAACTTCGCCCTTTTGAGGGGCTCAAATCATAACGCACGAAAGGTATCGATGATGGCGTCTTAATCAAAATATACTCTGCTATCATTCAAACATTCACATCGCCTTGGTGAGACTTTCTTCTTATTTGCTTCAAGGATTCGAAATAGTGAAAGCCTATTTTGTGAAGCGGAAGGACTCTCCTTTACTTACTTTCTATTTCACTTGCTCATAACTCTATATCTACTGTATTCTTGGGAGCACAAAGGTCAATATATTGGTGAATGTGGAAGTTTGATGAAGGACAATTAGTTAATTAGTTATATACAATTGTATAGTTCATCTTCTTTTGATCTTTTGATCTGACATTAGTTGGTGGAACTCTTTTCGTGGAAGCTCTTATGACTTTAGGGAAGAGACTGCTATTGGTGGAGTCTTTTGCTGCACATCATGATTAGCGGATCCGAGGACAGTCGTATCTTCAGCAATCTTTGTGATCAATTTTTTGAATCCTTCACATGTTTAACATTCTTGTGTTTTGTGTTAGACTTATGGGTTTTGATGAGCCGTTCATATAAGCTTCTCACTGGATTTTGTATAAAAGGTGAGTGTTGATTTTTTTGTAATGTTTTTTTGTGGATCTATATATTTACTAACGCTAGGGAAGGACAATAGGATTTGAAATTGTTGTTTGATCAATTAATTTGCTTTGTTTTTATATATTGTGATAGTTAAAGATTTTGTCCGTGTGGCTGTGGGAGAGAAGGCCAGGAGAAGAGTTGTTCGAACTGCCAAAGCAACATGAAAATCGTGATATTCACTACACCAAACCAAAGGTACAATTCAAATGCCTTAAGTTGTGTTTCTCCATTTATATTCTATTATGCACAAACAAAATTTAAAATATAGTCATTGCAATCAAAAATATAACACGTTTTACATGTCCTCATCATCACTATCACCAACACCAACGTGTACTTCCCACAACACCAAGACAAATTCATTGTGCTCTAAGATAATTATTAAAAGAAATCAGTTATACACTGATCCAGTTTAGCCTAACATCGATGAATATCAAAACCAACATTCAACAAAATAAATGGAAATAGTCATTTGTTATATTTAATTGATAGATCACTAATACTTATGCACACTTAGAGAGTTACTAATGATATGTCGGGTTAGTTATGTTGGTATTCAGAGCTATTAATATAATATTCTAGAACACATGAAAACTTTTTTGAGAATCACCAATATTTTGGAACACATCATGTAGTAAACTTCCTAAGTTATGACCACAAAAGATTACACAAAGTAATTTCTGAGACAAGTTTATCAAATAAATATTTAAAATTATTACACATTTGTGAAATTATATATTTATATGCAATAAAAGTTATTTAACTATTCTTCAAATAATAATTTAAAAACTCAATCAAATGATTTATAAGCAAATATATAATATACATAAAATAATAAAATATATATATTATTAAATGTAGAGTATTTTAAATTTTAACAAAGATTTAAACCTGATTACTAAAAGATTAATAGAAACATTTAATATGTTTACATATAAAATGGAGATTAAAATAGAAATTAATGATATTTCAAACAAAAAAAATATAATGTTTTAAAAAATAAATGATATAATATAAACAAAAAAAAAACTTATTTTGTAAAATTTTAAGGTTTAAGTTATATTTAATAATAAATTATATATATTTTATAGACAAATAAACCATGCGTAGCGCCGTAAAATCTCTAGTTGTAAGTAAATGATGAATGGTAGGTGATGTGATTGATTTCCACAACTTTTATATTTTACACCCAATTTAATTACCTATCTACTTTAGTCAAAAGTTCTAATATTACAGTCCAATTTTTTTTTAAAGAATATATATTAATTTTAGAAATCAATTTTTCAACAACTTTATTCAATGCTTTAAAAACTTTTGAAACAAATCTACAACAATAAAATCTACAACTACAATTATAAAATTTACAGCTGAAATTCACAAAATAAAACCACCAGTTAACTCTATTTTACTTAAAATCTAGTAAGAGATTCACCAACCATTGAACTTCACAGACTGCAAAACCCATAGCTCTGTATTCGGATTTTGCTGAAGAATGGGAGTTGTATCATGTTTCTTAGATTTCCATGGTATCAATGAATTTTCAAGGAACATAGAATATCCAGAGGTTGAACGGCGTGTGTCCAAACAAGAACCCAACCTGCATTTGTGAAAGCCTTGCACAAAGTCACAAGTTGATGAGTAAAAAATTTCCATTCCCACTGTGCCTTTGAGATAGTGCAAGACTCTCAAAGCATCTTTATAATGTGATTGTCTTGGAGCTGAGGCAAACTGACACAGCTTGATAACAGCAAAAGTAATGTCATTCCATGTAATTGTAAGATACATCATCTTGCCAACGAGTCCTCTGAAAATTAATGGATCATCAAGAAGTGCAACATGACTGTCTCCACGCAGCTTAAGAGTTGGATCCATTGGAGTTGAACACTGTTTCCAAGCCATAAGTTCAGAATCTCCAAGCTACTTCAATGTATATTTACGTTGAGAAACAAAAATTTCAAAAGCAGAACGAGCAATTTCCAGTCCCAAAAAACACCGTAATGGATCAAATCTTTTAGTTTAAAGAAGGACTTCATGTCTCTTTTGAGTTGAAGAACACCATCATCAATATAAACCAAAACATCAATATATCTTATAGAATCACGTCGAATGAACAATGTATGATCATTGTGAGACTGTTCAAAACTCAGAGCCAACAGAGTAGCACTAAACTTTATAAACCATTGCCTTGATGCATGCTTTAAACCATATAAAGATTTCTTGAGTTTACAAACAACATTTGGAGGCAAAGTAGTACTTTTTTTTTGGAGTATAATTAGGAGGTAGATGCATATAAATTTCTTTATCGAGTTCACCATTCATGAAATGATTCAATATATCAGGTTGTGTTAAACTCCAATTCTTGGCTGCTGCAACTGACAAAAGAGTTTTAGCCATTGTCATCTTTGCCACAAAAGAAAATGTATCAACAAAATCGATGTCTTTTTGTTGTGTGTACCCTTTGGCCACTACCCTCTCTTTGTAATGTTCAAGAGTTTTGTTTGCATTCAACTTCACTTTATAAACCCACATACATCCAATTGTGTTCTTAACCAGAGGAAGAGAACACATATTACAAGTCTGAGTGTTCTCTAAAGTAATGAGCTCCTCATTCATCCCTTGTAGCCACTATCAAACTTCTTGGCTTGAGCAAATAAAGTAGGTTCTGAATGTAAAACAATGGCACATATGTAGGATTTGTATGTCTTTGAAATTTTATTGAAAGATATGTAAGAGGCCAAAGGGTAAGGATCATCTGTCTCAGTCATATTACAGTAGTAATCATGTAAATATGCTGGTGGTTAAAATGTTCTTGTTGGCTTAACAGCCTCTGCATGAGTAGTATGATTAGTCGATGAAGAATCTTCCACAACTATGGTAAAGAATACACAGCTACATGAATTTCTTCATCTATTTTGTGTGAATCATTCGCATCCACAGAACCAAATAGAGACATAAAATCAGGCAAAGTTTAAGAGGAATCCTTGAATGGAAAAATATTCTCATGGAAAACAATATTCTGTGATATGTGAATGGTGTTGCTTTCCTAGTCCAGAAGCTTGTATCCTTTATATCTTGATGGATAACCAAGAAGAACACATAGTCTTGATCTCGGTTGAAACTTGTGACGTGTTTAGAATATGTAGTGTTATATACAAGACATCCAAACACACAAAGGTTTGCTATTTGTAAGCAAGTTTGCTATTTGTCAGCCTCTGGAATGGAGACTTGTCTTTAAGTAATGGAAAAGGAAGTATGTTTATCAGAAACAATGTTGTGAGTATGGAGTCACTCAATACTCAAGTGGCATATGTGCCTGAAATATCAAAGCTCTGGCCACATTCAGAATATGTTGATGTTTCCTCTCTATTACTGAGTTTTACTCCAGAGTTTTCGGACACGAGTGATACGCATGTATACCTTTACTCTTGTATAGCTCTGTAAAACTCAGCTCATGAGCATTACCTGAACGCACATCCTTTATTTGCACCTTGTATTGTCTTTCCATCATCGTTAAGAACTCTGGAAAGACTTTGAAAACTTTTGCTTTTGTTCTCAGAAGGAAACCCACGTCAAACGAGTGTGATCATCGACTATAGTCAAAAAATGCTTATATCCTTCAGCTGTTGTAACAGAAAAAGGCCTCTAGATGTCAATATGAAGCAAATCAAAAGTAGTAGTACACATATTGTTGTTATGTGATCGACTTTAGCAACAGATGGATGGCCTAGTGACCTAGTCTATTGTGCCATAACAATGTATATACAACAACATTTATTGAAGACTTAGCCAGAATATTTGCAGAAGCATTAATATTTTCTCCTTCCAGAACATATAGGTTTGGAATCCTTTCACCCTGACCAATCATCACTCCCTTGGTAGTGTCATGTATCACACAAGAACCTTGGTGAAAAGAAACTCTACATCCCAAATCATGTGTGAGCTGACTGATGTTAAGCAAATTCAGATGAAAGTCAAGTATATATAACACTTTGTTCAAGATCAGAAACTCATTAAGGCGGATTTGACCAATTCCTGCAATCTTAATGTTTGTTTCTGTGGGAAGAGAGACAAATCTATCCAAGGAGATAGTGAGACTGACAAACAAGTTCTTATCATTTGAAACATGATGTATTGCACCACTATCAATTATCCAAGATTGAGATGATAAGATGTTACATGTGGCTCTCAAAATCCAATAAAATCAATAGTAGAGACGAGAAAATCATACCATGGAGTAGAGTGATAGAAACCACCAAATGTAGATGCTATGTTTGTCTGATCAGTCTCTAGTTACGAGTTGAAGTAAGCAATTAATCCTTGAATTTGATCTTTTGACATCGTTATAGAATTCTCAATGTTCTGATCACTGACAACTACTTGTGCAACCATCAATTTATGAGTGGAGTTATGTTTATCAGCATAGCTTCCTTTATATGTTTGTGGTTTCTTGTGTTTGAATTATGGTGAATAATCACAGATTTTGTAGCATTTATCAATGGTGTGACCATTATAACCACATTGAGAGCAAAACGAACGTTCAGGCCGAAGAGTGTTGTATGTTGTATAATAGAATACAAATCAATTTATAAATTTAACCTTCAAATCAACTCGACAATCAAAATTAAAACAACATATCAAATTAAACTGAACCACAAAATTACAAAGATCTGATATATCAATGATATTAAATACTGAATCAAAACAAATTAATTATCAATTTATCAATAATATGTAATTATGATACGTTGAAGATACAGAGATGTCGAGACATGAAATTAAAGGACGACGATGTATGAGATGTTGTAACGACGAAGACGGCAAGAGAGACAACGGTGAAGACGATGGTGGAGACAACAATAAAAACGACGTCACAGCTCTCGATATAAATTTTTTAAAATTTTCAAAAGTTTTTATTTTTAATTATAATATAATTTAGGTTATTAAACAATGAGGTAATATAATCATTTGTCTATATTAAATGAAACATTTTTGTGACTTTGATTCTTAGAGTTTAAATTGAGAAATTTTTTTTGTTATATTACTATCTAAGACTATTTTTTATACTTAAAATTAATATTTTTAAAAATTATATATTTATTTGTCAACCGTAAACGCTATCAAATTTTTTCTTTTAATTTTTTTTTTATCAACTACAATCGCTATCAAAAACTAAATTTTAATTTTATGAGAAGCTATTTGTAGCAATTTTATGTTGTTATAAGATGCTATTATCAATCGTAAAAACGACATTTGTGAGTGGTAGTAAAAAAAAACAGTCGCACCTTCGGTGTCCGGCTGAAGCTTAAAGTTTTCTAGCGAGAAACTCAGATGAAACGAAACAATACCGCTGCGGGTGTTCTTATATGCCCCACAAATAATGTCATTGATTCTCCCCTAACTCATAACACCGCATCAATATTATACATGTACGTAACAAAGATCCATTACTCAATCCAAATTCTAATAAGAATGTAACTATATATAAGGATACAACACAAGTCAGATATGTAACAAGAAATGGTAAACATGTCAAGTCAACCTCTTGTTCCTTTTTGTAAACCGGAATCCGACACAGTCCGGTCTAATTTTTTTTGAGTTTCGTTATTCCCTCTGTTTTTATAATATCATCCAAAACGCTCTCCACAATCTCTGAAATGTACACATCAACCAGAGAAACATCAGCTTCCGATGTTTTACGGGGAGAGAAAGCCGGAAGAGTGCCTTCTCCGGCAATGCCTCTTACATGGCCTCGTATAGAACCCGATGTTCTAGAAGATCAGACAGAACGTTTCTCATGTTGTCTAGCGACACGGGTTTGAGCAACACGCCGTCTAGACCAAAGCTCATGCATTTCTCCTTTGTGGATTTGTCGGTGTTTCCAGTGAGTGCCACGAGTAGTGGCCTTTGGTGGCGTTTTGTGAATTTCTCGTGTATACGGAGAGCGATTTGGTAGTTTTCTACCCCGGGCATGCACACGTCCATGAATACCACTTTGTGCTCATGGGATACAACTCTGAGACACTCCTCGTTTGAACTCACCGTGGTCACTTCGCATCCAAGGTGTACAAGAAGTCCCTTCGTCACCATTCTACTTACCCTGCGACCAAAGCAAACATCAACGCTGATAACAAACAGCAGAAAGAGAGAACTAATAACACGGTGAAATATGGTTTTCAAGCTAAGTGGATTTGTAAGGAGAAAGGCAATATATAGGCTTATACTAACCCATTCTCATCCATGACAAGAACCTTCAGTCCAGCGAAATTTGCATGCTGTGGATTGGCTGGAACTTTTGGTATGGCAGACTGTTTAGATTCGTTTGAAATCCCAAGTTTAACATCAAAGATAGCAGTGCATCCTTTTCCAACACCGTCGCTCTCAATCCAAATATTACCCTCCATTAGATTCACAAACCTTGTCATATGTGTAAATGTTTATCAATATCATATGAGAAGAAAACAAGAACGAAAAGAAAGGATTCTAAATAGAGCTCAACCTCTTGGAGATGGCGAGACCAAGCCCACTACCTCCCGAGCTTCTGGTCGCTAAAGACTGTGTTTGAGCAAATTTAGTGAATAGCTTGGGAATGTCTTGCGGATTTATTCCTGCTCCCAAGTCTTTTACCTATAGTTGAATAATCGTCAAAAGTAAGATCTTTGAAAATAAGTTCAAAATTTTGTTTTAAAGGCCCAAAGATACTAACCTTTACCCTTAAGTAGAAATGACTCCCAGTTGGCACCACGAAAAAGTCAGGAGGAGCACGGTTGTCTGACTTTGTGACAAGAGCAGTTACAGAGATACTACCTTGTTTGGAGAACTTCACAGCATTACCAACTATGTTTAATATTATCTGCATTAGTCGTTTTTCATCCCCAACCACAAATTCTGGCAAATCTGGTGCGAGATTTAGTGTGATGGGTAGTTTCTTAACAACGGCGATAGGCTTTATCAGATTGAGGACCTGCAACAAGATTCAGAAACTTCAACCAAATACTATAACTTCTAAAACATGAAGCTGTTATAAAGTAAGACACGCAGGAAGAAAAGATATGGTGTTACCTCTCTAAATAAAGTATGAAGATTGAACGTCCCAAGCTCAAGTTGAAGACTTCCATCTTCCAGCCTTGAAAGATCTAAGACATCGTTCATCAAAGTTGCCAAAAGGCTACTACTTTTTAGTACTGTCTCCACCATCAATCTTTGTTCAGGGGTTAACTCCGTTTCTTGTAGTAAGGAAGAGAGCGCAATGATCGCATGCATTGGTGTCCGCATCTCATGGTTCATAACTGCTAGGAAATCATTTCGGGCACGGATCGCTGTTTCTGCTTCTCGTCTTGCTATATCAAGAGCGACATTCTGCTCCATTAAAAGGTCCCTAGCTCGCATCGACTCTTCTAGAATCGCAGCATGTGAAAGAGCTACCGCCACCTAGAATTAAAAAAAAAGTTTAGACAAGCTCAACATCAGACATAAACTGAGTTCCAAAGTGTGTATCAGCAAATGTTAAACCTGATCCGCAACAACTTCGACTAGTTCCAGCTCATGGACATGCCATTGCCTCGCACTGTCTGAAGGAAGCATCAAGACCATAAGAGCGTATCTCTTGGTCGAAAGCTCAGGCCAGTCATTAATCTGAAAATTAGAAAGGTGAAGAAGAGGAACCCTCACAGCAACTACCTCCCCGAGCAAATACTTCCCGGAAACAGGTCTCAACCTAGCCACAGGGGAATTAGGAGATATTTTCACAGCTCTACTAGTACCAAACACTTGGTTAATCACCGGTAACTGAATAGGAACCGTATACTCAACAGGATGTTGCTGACGAAGCGTATACGAAAGCTGTAACTCTAACCCAGTCCTAGTGGGCATCCACAACGCACACTCCTCCAACGCCAACGTCCTCCCAAGCTCAACAAGTGTAGTCTTCAAAATAGTATGTCTATCCAACGTGCTTCTTATCTCATGAGTCAACATCCTAACATGCCTTCCAGTTTCCTCCTGTGTCCGAATCAAACCCATCTCTCTATCAAGCTCAGCAGCCTTGTTCTTCAAGAAAAGCTCACGCGTCTTAACACTAAGCAGATCGGGGATAATATGAACAAGCATCAACGCCGTGGCGCATGAGACAACAGCGGTTAACACCTTTGCGGTTGTCATAACAAGAGCTACGGTTCTAGAATGTGTAGTGAAAGTCCATAAGTTAATAAGATGGGTTGCTCCACAGAGGACGATGAAAGCGCCGAACTGAACGAGGACCCATCTGTAAGGGAAAACAGCAGACTTCTTGACGAAGTAGATCAGCTCGAGAGGGATTGAGAAATACGCGACGGCGATGAAGAAGTCTGAGATGTATTGGTACTTCATTAGTAACTCATCAGCTGGCCATTGAGGCTCGATGCAGTTGCAGACTTCCATCATATGGCTTCCCTGTGCGAATGTCAAATCATGAATCGAGAACTTAGGGTTTATATGTAACGGATCGAACTCGATTACATTCCGTTTCCTAGACGTGAGTATCTAACACAGAAGAATTCGAATCGAAATCGATAACTTTATAGTTCGTGACAACATGTGCATTAGAGAGAGAGCAAGAACGATTAGGTTAATCAATCACTTTACTCTGATATTAGAGAAGAAGAATAGAAGAAGCTTACTTGATCGGAAGAATGAATCGAATAAAATCGATTTGGGAGAGAGAAGACGGAGAAGGAGGAAGAAGAAGGCGTTGGCAACCTCTTTATCAAGTGAAAAGAAAAATGGTTGGGTTTAACACTTCTCTCTTTAACTTTTTTTTAAGGGAGAATTTGCTGAATAACCAAAAAAAAAAGTGAAATTAGCTGTATGACATTGATTTTGACATATTTAACTCACTAACATTTTGCCTCTTTTTCATCCGGTTATACCCTTAACTTGAACAAGTAGCCTGTGAAAGAAATAAAAAGTAGATGATGTCGTCGATTTTAAAACTCCACCATTAAGTATCAGTCTATGTAATGCCATCAGTACCACCCATTTTGTACCATATTAAAATGAATCAATGTTTTTATTCTATATTGGATAAATAGTATGGAACTGCAAATCCACTCACAACTTCTAAATAGTACATCATATTACTCCATAGTGAGATTTATACAATTAACGTCAAACTCAAACGCTAATACATATACAAAACTCATAATTAGTAAATATAATCCCTAGTTATGAAACTATAAATTCAAGTACAATATAAAGTATTTTTTTATTTTAAATCAAGCAAGACACCTTTGTTTGGTTTGGAAGTTATATACGTTCCATTCCATATAAAATACGTAGTATGATAAACCAATTTTATCATTTATATATAGCCGTTCTCGGGTATACAAATAGAGGCGAGATGACGTTTGTGGAGTACATGATATGGAAGTGTCTAACTTTCATCTATTTACTAGCAGTCTTTTAAATAAGCCACGTCACATAGTCAATTACCGTATACGGGTGCACGGTATTCAGTAAAAATGTGTGGCAAATAACTGATACAAGTAGTCTACTTACAATGTTTTTATTTTATATTGGATAAAATAGTATAAGATTCCAGATAGTATGTCATATTAACTTATAGTGGGATCTATACAATTAACGTCAAATTCAAACGCTAATACATATACAAAAACCCATACTTAGTAAATCTATTCCCTAGTTATGGAACTATAAACCCAAGTACACTATAAAAATTATAGTGGGATCTATACAATTAACGCCAAATTCAAACGCTAATACATATACAAAACCCATACTTAATAAATCTAATCCATAGTTAGGGAACTATAAACCCAAATACAATATAAAATATTTTCCTTCTTTAAACCCAGTAAGACACCTAAACTTGGGTTGAAAGTTGTATATGTTCCATTCCATATATAATACGTAGTATGGTAAACCAATTTTAGCATTTCTATGTAGTCGGGATCGGTTATACAAATAGAGGCGAGATGACGTACGTGGATTGCATAATATGGACATGTTTAACTTTCATCTATTTACAAGCAGTCTTTTAAGTAAGCCACGTTACATAGTTAATTATCATAGACATGTGCACGGTATTCAGTAAAAATGTGTGGCAAGTAGCAGATACAACTGGCTCAAATCCAGTCTCGAATAGTCTGTTTGGCAGTTCCATATCATCCATTACAAACCTGAGAAGACACAATACATAAGGTTGACAATATTCATTAGCATTTTAAAGTTATCCCAAAAGTATACAGTATATGCTAATAGAAGACATGAATTCGTTACTTTCTGTTTGTTGTCTGTATCCACTCGCAAACCAACCAATAAACACACTAACAAGCGTAAATACTGCCAATAGGCAATATGAATATGAGAAGATCCATACTACATATAGAACAGATACCACCATACCATTCGATAAGCAACTGCTAAGCGGAAACTATCTTCTAAGGAAAACATGATTTACTAATCAGAGTATCCGTCCATACTATATATTGAACAAACAGTATCATACCATTCAACGCACAATTTATGTGACATATAGTACAATACTATATATACATCAAATAGAATAGTACAATCGACAAACAGTATCATACCATTCAATACACAATTTATGTGACACATAGCACCATACTATATATACATCCAATAGAATAGTACAAGCGAGGAAACATAGTACGAATAGTTCCGTACTATATATGCAACAGGTAGTATCACACCATTCCATACGCAATTTATGTCCGGTAACTATCTATATGGAATGGTATGATCGATGATACAGATTATGTATAAATCCATATTATACATGCAATATATCATAGACACAACACCATATGGTACATATCTACTTTCTAACAAATCCGAGTTCGACATGCAATGCAAGATCAGACCAATAAACGAAACGAGAACTGTATTAAACTGCAAAGAACAAACCTTTTTTGCACTCCAACCCTCAACTTCTGCTCTATCGACTTCGTATACTCCTCTTTCGACGGATAGTGGCCGACTGCGACGGTGTGCGAGACGCGGAAGACAACGATTCACAGATAACTTTAGTTCCGTCGATGTAGGTTATAAATCTGAGAGACAATTCACCCAACAACAAAAGAACTAACTAATAGGAATTATTGAAGGGGGAGTGACTGGCGGAGAGGAGGAAATCGCAGGGTGAAACTGTTCAGTTTCTCGAGAAGAAACGAAGGAGAGAGTGTTTCGAGAGAGATGAGAGTAATATGACGACGCGTAACTTTGTGTGCCGGTAGTAATAATTTAATTTTTTTTTTTNTTGTGTAATAACTAACTTATGTAAATGTATTAAGGAGAGATTAGATTATATAGTTTAACAATGACAATGTATGTATGTAACTATTGTTGAGATCCAAATAGAGCATGATCCAAAGAAGAAGACGAATACCAAATGTTTTTCAACATCTACACTAGATCTTTAATTTGCCCTCTCAAAACTCCTTTTGGTAATATAGCATAAGAATGTTGCACCCAAATTAAATCCGGGTATTGTAGATGTTCCCTCTTTTCCATCCCGATCATCTTTTTTCACTGAAAATTTTGACGATTCTTAATAGGTTTGTTATTTTGCAGTTGACAAAGATTATACACCGGAAAATCTGGTGTTCAACAGGACAATCATGTGAAATCTTAGAATCAACTGAACTTTTGTTCTTACTCAAATTTTCGAAAAAATTACTTACACGCTTCTCATCTCTTACAATATATAGTCTTAAACCAAAACCCTAGGAGAGTTACACTTATCATCGAGTGACAAGTGTCTCTCTTACAACCGTCTAAACACAGATAGCTAAAGACTGGAACTTATTCTGCAGGACCACTCCTCCAGCTGTGTCCTTCTGCTCTGTAACCGTACATCTTTGTTTCTGTCTCTGCTTTGGTATACAAACGTTGTTTCCCGCCAGAGACACTGATGGGCTTGTAATGATATTGTGGCCCAACTGTGTGTTTAAGGCAAGGTTCACCATAAAGCCCATCTGTCTTTCTTCTTCCTCATTATATGTTGTTTCTTGCGTATGTCGACTCACAAGTCACACTGAGAGATAGCTACGATAAAGTTCAGAAGTGATAAAGTGAAAATATCTATTAAATGAGTTCAAAATGGACACAAAAGAGCTTGTCCTGATACACACGTAGCACAACTGTAGGAGTCGAATAATCAAACTGAAAATTGCGATTATAATATAAACGATTTTAAAGAATTAGATGAAGAGAAAAAAGATAAAAAAATGATTTCGTAAACAACATGACGTCTATATATGATATCTTTTCTTTTTTAATTCTTAAATTCGCTACGCAATGAGACATAACTTAAGCCAATAACAAATTATAGGATAAAACCATGTAAGTTGTGTTAAAAAAAAAACATGTAAGATCATTCACACCTGACTTGTGAACAATCTATGTGTACTATAATTCTACGAAACATTCTCGAATTAACTTATCTTTTAGAAACTTTTGTTGGAGAAAATATTTGAGAAAAAGGTATTAAATGAGAAGAGAGACTATTTGTATAAAAAGAGGAGAAGAATATCATGTATGCTCTGATATATGGTGCGCGAGTTGTTTCGGAAAATCCCAGCGAACCGTTTGACTCACGAAACATGGAGGATTGTGTAACAGTTCCAAAATTCTTTCAAGATTTGGTTGACAGATTTTTCCAGAAGAAAAAAATCAGTTTAAAATCCTTACAGAGAAATATTCCAAAAACATTTGTAATGGTTTTTGGGTTACCTTCTTCCAGACCTAGACACTCGACAGCGTGCGCGCGTACAGGCTACTCCTCTCGCCTTTCAGTCATTAAATATAAACATGAGTAGGTCTAGGCTTTCGGGTATCCGTTTAGGTTCGGATCGGGTATTTCAGATTTTTGGATATTTCAGTAGGGAGGTCTAGAATTCGTTCGGGTATTTTTACGTATTGGTTCGGGTTCAGGTATTTTTAGTTCGGGTTCGGTTATTTCAGATCGGGTTTGACTATTTTAGATTTTGAAAAAAAAAATCCATTACTCAAAAATTTTATACTTAAAAATTTACAATTTAATTAATTAACTTTTTAAAAATTTAATAGATTGAACAATTAATAGGTTTGAAAACAAAATTTTAAAAATAAAAAATATTAATTTAGTTGTTTTTTTGACAATTTGAATATAACATTTGTTAATGCATGAAACAAGAAGCTTAATATGCATTTTAAGTGGATACCAAATCATTTTCTCCACAACCATATGTATATTATATGATTTTGAACCATGTATAACATCAATATAAATATTTTGAATAAAATGGAAGAAGTAAACTAGAAATATAGGGTTTAGTGTACATATATTCGGATATCTTCGGATGTTTATTCGGATTCTGGTATTATCCGTTCGGGTTCGGATATCCAATTTCTTTTAATTTAATACCCGTTTGGGTATTTTGCTACTTCGGTTTGAATTTTGGTTTGGTTTTTTCGGATTGGATTCGGTTTCAGGTTCGGATATCAGATGAAATTCCCCCCTAGACAAGAGTGTGAAAATATTATACTCCCTCTTTTCAAAAATACATGTAGACCTAAAAAATTAAAACTGTAGTTGATAAGAAAATTAATGGTGTTCAGCTTAACGATAAAAGATCAACAGTGGTGGTTACCGCAACGACAATGGATGGAAAATACAATGGTAGTGGTTACAATGACGATGGTGAAAACTATGGTAGTAATGGTTATGGAGAATGAAACGGTCGTGGATACATAAAAATGATGATTTTTCATGATAAAGATTATTATGGTTGTAGTGGTGCTCATGGTGATCACCGAACATAATTAATATGAGTTGAAGAAAGAGACATTATAAATAGAATGTAATATATCAAATAATTTAGTACATATTGTTCAAATTTTGAAATGTCTATAATTACATGGAATGAGGTAATGCTTACCTCAACATCAACCCAAACCTTCCATAAACTAAACCCAAAAATCTGATCACTAAACCCTAAAAAAAATATAAATCCCAACCCAAATATAAAAATATGCACATAGTACATAATATGAAACAATATCAAAATGAAATAATAACAAACGAAATAGCATAGTACATATTGTTCAAATTTTGAAATGTTTATGATTGCAGAGAATGAGATAATGCTTACCCCAACGTCAACTCAAACCTTCTATAAACTAAACCAAAAACATTAATCACTAAACCCTACAAAGAAATATAAACCCTAACCCATATATCAAAATATGCACATAGTACATATCATATGAAGCATTATCAAAATAGAATAATAAAAACTCAATAGCATAGTACATAATGTTCAAATTTTGAAATGTCTGTGATTCTAGGGAATGATGTAATGTTTACCAAAACCTTCCATAAACTAAACCCAAAACACTAATCACTAAACCCTAAAATGAAATATGTTTCCTAACTCAAATATTAAATATGCACATAATATATAATATGTAGCATTATTAAAATAGAATAGTAACAAACAAAATATCATAGTACATATTGTTCAAATAGCATAGTACAACCGGAAACTTACAGTACAAATGAGTGGTGGTGGTGGTTATGACGGAAGAGGTGGTGACTGATATCAAAGAAATGATAGTTATTTTGAAGGATGTAATGTAAAAAAAAATGAAAACGAGGATTACAGCTTTGGTTACAGCGAAAAATCTATGAGGTGGCGGTTACTGGAATGATGACGGTTACCTGAACAGCGATGGTGATTATGAAGTAACCGGTGATCATGGTTTTGGATGAAATTGTAATGGTGGATAGATAAAAGCACTATGATAATGGTCATGATGATGATACGATGGTAAAAATGATGTGATATATGTGGATATAGAATAAGTAGTATTAATTATAAAAGAAGCATTTGTTACCGGAAGAAAATAAAGTAGGAAAAGAAATAGATAAATAAAAATGGTAATATAGTATATATTGTAGAAATGTTAGAGACATTTTATTTTAAATTAGATTCTTAATTATAGTTTGTTTGAAAATTACTGAGTGCAATTTCCCTTTTTATAAGTTATTTATTTTCTATATTCTAGATTAAATGCACTTAGTTTTAGAGTTTTTTCTACATAAATAACCAAAAATAAGTACACATTAATGATATTAGATAATCAAATCAATTCTTTTAAATATGCTCATATATATCATTATATACCAAAAATCAAAACGTTACAACCACTCCCATTCACATAACGCAACAAAACCTAACCATTTTCGGATCAGAATCAAGCTGGTTAACCAGTTTTAGTACATTTTGTAATGCCCCTAACTTTCCATAGCTAATAGGTGTCTACTCAAAGTAAAGGCTGATGCATTATTATTTAGAAAGTTCAAAAAAAAAAAAATACTTTACAATCACCATAATTTTTTCCATGTTTTCACTCACATAGAAAGCTCGAAAAACTTCTTAATTAACCATGTAATCATCTTTCCACTATTTTAACTCAAAAAAAGTATTTGAAATTCTTTCTAGATTAGTAATCAAAAAGATAAATACATTCTAATGCTATATAATTAAATCAAATTTTTATCATTTTATATATACGACAGTATAGAAAAAAACCAGAATGTAATATTTTTTTAACATGATCATATAAAAAGATTCAAAATAACTATTCATCTCTTAGGTTTGACTAAATTTGATTTTAAATAAAACCAGTTATGGAAATGAGAATTTGTTTTTTTTTGAAGAATGTGAACATAATGTTGGCAACACGGAGAAAGAAGTGTATATAACGTGGTGTGCTTGTACAACTATGGTGCCAAAATAACACTGTTTGATTTAACAGATGATCATAACTTTTTGTTGTAAATATGTCTTGTTTCATGAACTTTCTTTACGTTGGTGTCTCTTCTTCAACCAGCTGGTGTCTTTACATTGGTGTCTATTCTTCAAACATTTATCTTGACTTCTGACTTCTTTAGTCTTTCGTACCAATATGGATTTTACTCATGTCTTACTTCAAACCAAAGACTTGAACATGTTAGATTAAATCACTTTCTGTTATCGATGTACGAGCTTAAAATCCGGACTTCTTTTCCCTAAAATATTCTTAGAATACAACACGTTGAACTATATTGATTTTGGGTTCACAACTTCCAACACTTTATAGTTTATAGCAATAGATTTGGTAGCATGAGTCGTTTATATATATATTGATTTCAACTAACATATATTTGATGAACATTTGACTCATCTTTTATATTCCCTCTATTTCATAGTGTAAATAGTTTGACATAAAAGAATTAATATTAAAAAGTTATTACCTTTCATAATATCATTTAATCAATAAATTCAACTAAGTATAAGATTTTAACATTATTTAACTGGTCACACAATATCCAATAAATAAAAAATTACAATGAAATATGAAAACTATTTATATTTTGAAACATTTTTTTGTCTAAAATTACTTATAATATGAAATAGAAAAAGTATATTATTGTAAGAAATATTACAACATTTGAGCTATGTCATGTGCTATCACTAGAACAATTTTAGAATCTTTAAAAAATAAGTGTGTCCATCTAAACATATACTATATTCTTTATTAAACTAAAATAAAAAAATAATAAACAAATTTTTTTTTTTTTTTTAAAAGCTATTGAATTATCTAATATGATTAGCATATATATGATAATTAATGACTTTTAATAATAAATATTTGATAATAATTTAAATATTTTTTTATTTTCTGTTTAATTTTATATTATAAAAATAAATTAAACAATCATAATATAATAAAAATTTAGATTTTTTATATGTTATATTGGAATTTTTAAGACAAATATAAATTAATTAAAATGCTAAAAGTTTCGTATTGATAATTTTTTGATCAATAACTTAATTGTTTTAGATCATATGAAGAGGAATTTCATTTAATAGATATTCAGATTAAAATGCATATCTATTTTAATATTATTTAAATTAGATTATATACCATATAAATACATAAATAACTATTAACGTTCATTTTCTTAAAGTGACTATAAATTACTAAAATATTTAAAAGTCCCACATTTTAAATTTTCTTATCAATTTTTGAGCTTTTTGTTATAAAAATACAAATAATCATAAAAATATACAAATATAAAACTTCATTTTATAGATAATCTTATTAAAAATATACTATCTATATGTCAATATCATTTAAATTTTATTATACTATATAAATAGATAAAAAGATTGTTTAGATTTATTTACTATTAAATAGTTATAAATAAATAAGAATGAATATTTTTATTTATATGTTCGTGTCAATTTAAGTATATATATAATAGTTACTAATTTCTCAATTATTTAATATATATTTTATTATTTTATAATATGTAAAAAAATGCAAAATATGTAATATTCCTTCCGTTCCATTAAGATAGATGTTTTAGAAAAATAATTTATTTCACAAAGATGTATTTTTTATGTTTTTTATATAAAAATTGTAAATTTCAATAAAATTAATTGAATTTATTGAAATATTATTGGTTAAAATGCATTAAAATTTGATAATTTCTAAAAATAATGTATAATTAATGTTATCAATATGTGTGAAAACACCAAAACATCCATCTTAATTAATGGAACGGAGGGAATAGTATATAAAATAATTTATATACATAATATTCATTTTACAGAGTGGATCTTAACCTAGTATGATATTGTTTCCGTCTAAATTGGCACCACTTTAATTACTCATGTCTTTTCTCAAGTTTAACTTTTGCCCAATTTTATAATTTAGGTTAGTCCACTAGTTTTGATATTGATCATTCAAGCCGACATAATATTGCAATTCATTGTATCTACGTTTCTTGATTCTATAATAATAATATTTTTAAAAAATACTTAAATTTATATGCAAGAATATCGTGTATTATTCCAAAAACACATGAAACAGTATAAATTAATGTTTGATGTTTCGTTCTTGGCCTCTCAAAATCGCATCACTGTCTGATGGCTCTGTGGAGTTTTCATTATGGAGGCTTTAGAAGTGACATCCAATAATTCGATCTATTTAACAAGACTGAAGACTTCTCCAAATTGATCTATTTAACAATGTGGTTAAAATCTGCAGAGGTTTAAACTGTGTGTACCCCCTTTTTGGTGAAATGTAATGTGATGAGCCAAAAGAAAAAAAACAAGATTTCTCCAAAGCCACCTTTCTCTATTAGTATTGGTTGAAGTTTTTTTGAGATAATAATAATAATAATAATAATAATAATAATAATAATAATAATAATAATAATAATAATAATAATAATAATAATAATAATAATAATAATAAAAACAATAATAATAAAAACAATAATAATAATAATAATAATAATAATAATAATAATAATAATAATAATAATAATAATAATAATAATAATAATAATAATAATAATATAAATTCCCTATAATAGTCTCACAAAAATAGCACTTAAGAAAGAAAAATGACCAAAATATTTTATTAAAGAGTTAAATAAACGTTTTTACCTTTATGGCTAACTAATTTAGACTTAGGGTTTAGAGCTAAAGGAGTGGGGTTTGAGGGTAGGTTTAAAATTGTAAAAAATAAAAAAAATCAATACTAAAATTTTTAAAGCAAAAAAAAAAAATTATTTTGATCATTTTCTTTTTTTAGTGCTATTTTGTGATAAAAACTTAAAAAGAATTATTTGAAAATTACCTAATAATAATAATAATAATGGGTCATTTGTCTTTATTGTCCTATGCTTAATCCATACTGGTTATTGTTGGTGCACAAAGCAGGAGGCATTGCCAAAGTAAAACAGTCTAAAGATATAGTTTCCTTTTGCTACGCTTGTTTTCTCAACTCTAAAAAATTGTATAACTGAGTTTAATATATATAAAAATGCAAAAAGTATCATAAAATTTGACTTAATCGATTTTTCAAAAGTATCATAAAATTTGACTTAATCGATTTTTCATTTTGATTTAACCTAAAAACCTGAATATATATATATATATATATATATATATATATATATATATATATATATATATATATATATATATATATATAATATAACTATGCAATATCAGTTAAAAACAAACTAAATTATAAATACTAAAAATTTAAAAGACAAATATCGGATCCAATTCAATCCTATATATATATATATATATATATATATATATATATATATATATATATATATATATATATATTTTTAGAGTAAAATAAAGTAAGTTTTTATAATATTAATTAATTACAATTTTTTATCCATATAAATTGATACTATATTGTATGATTGTTTTTTACAATTTTATCATTATTCTTTATCTATACAAGTTTAATAATATTATATAATTACTCTTTACAATTCTTGGAAATATATTACATATTTTTTTTTTATCTATACAAGTTTTACAATATTTTTATTCACTTTCTTTATTTACTTATTACAGTTTTTTAAATATTAATTTCTAATTTTTATAATGAAATATTTTTGTTTTCACAAACTTCAGTTTTTCTTATAGAAACTTGAATTTTAGTTTATTTTTTTATGAATCGTAGATCTAGTTTATATATATTACCAAATGTATGTACATTGTATATTTGGATGGTGTCCAAGCAAATTGAATCATAAACTGCTGGTCTGAACGAAATAACGAAATAAATCAGATCATAAATTACCTTCAAAACTTCGATATCCTATTTGTATTTAGTTCTAAAGTTATAAATTGTTTTTGTTTAATTTTAATCAACCCTACAAAAAATTATTTTACCCTACAAATTAAAGACTGCAGTCCAAATCCATCATATTAATGTATAGTAACAAGGATCTGTTTAGAAGTGTGTAAACTCTTATCAAATGTAAGAATCAGTATGATTAACTTTTTCTATCATTCCACAGAAACGATATTTGTCAATCAACCTCTCCTGTAATATCGTCACTTTGCACCTATATATATTCCAAAAGAAGACATCAATTTTGGTGAAGAGACAGATTATTATGTCCAAAAATTATCATCTATCCGGCCCCATAATAATAATTTATTGGATAGAGTCTCTCCTAGCTTTTGGGTTCTTCCACCTCTGTTTATGCAAGATTTAATATTCTCTGACTAGAATTCACATAAGCCACAAAAAAATTCAAGACAAGAGACTACCTTTTATTATTTACCCTAAACTTAGTAACTAAACATGATTAGTAGTTTAGTACATATATTCTGAGCGAATAGACTTATACATGTACATCAACTAGCAGATCTACCGACCTATCTAAACATATATATATGCTTATCTATATGAGAAAATAAAACTATGCCTTTACAAAATAAATAAATTGTTCAAAAACTTATACTCTTTTCGTTTGTATGAATGTTTTGTTTTTGTTTTATGAATGTTTTCTTTTTTACTTTATTTGGTTTTTGGAGGTTTTATGCAAAACTAAATCTATTCAGTTTTTGTAAGAAAAAAAAACGTTAAGCAATAATTTGTATCCAATGAATTATTTTTAGTTAAATAATTGATGTTCAATGTAAAAATATACATAAAATATATTTTTTACTTTCCTAAATTTCGCATTATAAAATTATATAAAGAAACATATGAGATACAAAACCATGAATTCAGAGACATATGCAAACTATGATTATATATATTTGGCCAACAACTTTGGATCATAAACTGAATAATAAGCATGGAAGTTTATAAAATATAACCATGGTTGTGGGTTCCCCTCCACCCTAATTAAGCATACTCTCATCTCTTGACTGACTTAATTACTCTCTAAACTGCCAAATGTCATCCATGTTCCATATTGGATCTTGTGTGACATCCTCGTACGCTTCTGCCACGTGGCATTCCATTCCTATGTCTGAATTTCCCATGTAATAATATTGCTCCATCCCAGGAATATATCCGCCGAGTTCTTGATAATTGCCTTCCTGGTAGCATATCGAACCATCAATGATGGTGTTGGGATCTATACAGTGTGGAACTGTCGTGAGATCATGCATGAAAGTGGAACTCGAACTAGAACCATCCATGTTGCTCAAACCCGGGTTCTGACCAGAGATATCTGTATATGTTTGTGTACTCATGGAGTCGTATGATTGAGTAGGAAGAAGAGAGTTATTGTTGTTGTTGTTTTGGGGACAGCAATTAGTGGATGAGTTTTGCTCCATCTTCTCGATCAATCTAGGGACCCAGAAACTACGAACAGCGTCAAAGAACTTGTCGCTATTAGATTCTATGTTGAGCTGTCGAGCTTGTTTCTGAACTCTCGTTCTCCAATAGTTCTTGATCTCGTTGTCCGTTCTTCCTGGTAAGTACTGTGCAATCTTGGACCACCTTAAACACAACACAACACTAATCGGTGATGGTAACATTTTTGGTAATATAAAACAAAGAAAATGATGATGAGATCGAGAGTGACTCACCTATTACCCCATTTAGAGTGCAGCTCAAGGATCAAAAGCTGTTCTTGGGGAGTTAGGTTCCCTCGTCTGATATCGGGTTTCAAGTAATTCAACCATCTCAATCTACAACTTTTTCCGTTTCTCTTTAGCCCTGTTTCATTTATTTTATTTTTAAAAAGAGAATAAAGATAGTGATCATAGTATAGTGACACAATGTAATGAGTTAATTACCAGCACATTTGGCGACGAGATTCCATCGGCCTTCACCGTTATGGAGGATGTAATTTGTGAGAAGAGTGTCTTCCTCCAAAGTCCAAGGCCCTCTTCTCAGTTCTACCTCTTCACTTTCTTTGAAGCTCTTAGTCTTCATCGAATTTTCCATCCTTCAAATTTTCTAATTAGTTTGTTTTGTACTATCTCCTAAGCTCTATGCATGCATGCCTGTATAGAGAGAGAGAGAGAGAGATAAAAGATAGAGAAGCTTTAGTGCTTTGAGAAGTGAATATGAATCCACAGGTTCTTGGGAATTTATAGACTCGTGGTATTGGAAAATGTTGTTACTTTAGCTATCAGCTTGCTTTTTCACGGTGAAGAAATTAACAAACGTTTTCAACTTAGATTAAAAGCATTCCCCAGTTAGCTCTCTTAGTTTAACTCAAAGGATATTGTTATATTAGATATATTGATGAGGTAAGGATTAGTCGAAAACTATACAATGAACCAGACATCTATTTTTAGAATAAAGGCAATAGTCACACATTTTATTATGTTTTGTGATAATGGTTATTCAGTTAAGAAAATATTTCTCGATCTACCATATACTCAAACAATTTTGTTTTATTATTATTCAATCATCTAAATATGACATTTTAATAGCACTTTTTAAGGAAGTCTAATCCTGAAATGAACCGGGGTAACCTGGATGGCTGGATGCAGGTATGTGATTGATAAGAAGTATAGAATATATCGAGATACAGTTTCACTAACTCTTTTTGTGTGATGATGAAATGGAATGGAATATGGTGACTTAACTATATGGATTAGATGTTCACGTGGAAAGAATATGGAATATAGTTCTGGAGGAAGAAGTAGAGTCTATATTCTTAGAATAAATTAACTTCATTGGTAAAACAATTTCCTCACAATATGCCAAAATAATTGATTTAACTTTGCCTTGTTATATACGAAACCGGTTTTCTATACGGAGAATTTGCTGAATAACCAAAAAAAAAAGTGAAATTAGTTTTATGACATTGATTTTGACATATTTAACTCACTAACATTTTGCCTTTTTCATCCGGTTATACCCTTAACTTGAACAAGTAGCCTGTGAAACAAACAAAAAGTAGATGATGTCGTCGATTTTAAAACTCCACCATTAAATATCAATCTACGTAATGCCATCAGTACCACACCTTTTGTACCATATTAAAATGAATCAATGTTTTTATTCTATATTGGATAAATAGTATGAAACTGCAAATCCACTCACAACTTCTAAATAGTACATCATATTACTCCATAGTGAGATCTATACAATTAACGTCAAACTCAAACGCTAATACATATACAAAACCCATAATTAGTAAATATAATCCCTAGTTATGAAACTATAAACTCAAGTACAATATAAAGTATTTTTCTATTTTAAATCAAGCAAGATACCTTTGTTTGGTTTGGAAGTTATATACGTTACATTCCATATAAAATACGTAGTATGGTAAACCAATTTTATCATTTATATATAGCCGTTTTCGGGTATACAAATAGAGGCGAGATGACGTTTGTGGAGTACATGATATGAAAGTGTCTAACTTTCATCTATTTACTAGCAGTCTTTTAAATAAGCCACGTCACATAGTCAATTACCGTATACGGGTGCACGGTATTCAGTAAAAATGTGTGGCAAATAGCTGATACAAGTAGTCTACTTACAATGTTTTTATTTTATATTGGATAAAATAGTATAAGATTCCAGATAGTATGTCATATTAACTTATAGTGGGATTTATACAATTAACGTCAAATTCAAACGCTAATACATATACAAAAACCCATACTTAGTAAATTTATTCCCTAGTTATGGAACTATAAACCCAAGTACACTATAAAATTATAGTGGGATCTATACAATTAACGCCAAATTCAAACGCTAATACATATACAAAACCCATACTTAATAAATCTAATCCCTAGTTAGGGAACTATAAACCCAAATACAATATAAAATATTTTCCTACTTTAAACCCAGCAAGACACCTAAACTTGGGTTGGAAGTTGTATATGTTCCATTCCATATATAATACGTAGTATGGTAAACTAATTTTAGCATTTCTATGTAGTCGGGCTCGGTTATACAAATAGAGGCGAGATGACGTACGTGGATTACATAATATACAATTAACGCCAAATTCAAACGCTAATACATATACAAAACCCATACTTAATAAATCTAATCCCTAGTTAGGGAACTATAAACCCAAATACAATAGAAAATATTTTCCTACTTTAAACCCAGCAAGACACCTAAACTTGGGTTGGAAGTTGTATATGTTCCATTCCATATATAATACGTAGTATGGTAAACCAATTTTAGCATTTCTATGTAGTCGGGCTCGGTTATACAAATAGAGGCGAGATGACGTACGTGGATTACATAATATGGACATGTTTAACTTTCATCTATTTACAAGCAGTCTTTTAAGTAAGCCACGTTACATAGTTAATTATCATAGACATGTGCACGGTATTCAGTAAAAATGTGTGGCAAACATGACCGAGAACGGATTGGCTTTCCGGCAAACGCCCACCACAACTCAAATTCCTTCTCGGTTATCAACTGTCGTGAGAGAAAATAGTGAGCAAACATGACCGAGAACGTATGGCCACCCATACAAAGCACCTTTACAAACTGTGTTCCTTGCAACATCTCCAAATCCTCCTCATCTAACGCAAGCTTGATCAGCTCTATCCAACCCAGGTTGAAGTAATTATTAACTCTTTTCCTGCCAACTGGCTCAAACCCAGTCTCGAACAGTCTGCTTGGCAGTTCCATATCATCCATTACAAACCTGAGAAGACACAATACATAAGGTTGACAATATTCATTAGCATTTTAAAGTCATCCCAAAAGTATACAGTATATGCTAATAGAAGACATGAATTCGTTACTTTTTGTTTGTTGTCTGTATTCACTCGCAAACCAACCAATAAACACACTAACAAGCGTAAATACTGCCAATAGACAATATGAATATGAGAAGATCCATACTACATATAGAACAGATACCACCATACCATTCGATAAGCAACTGCTAAGCGGAAACTATCTTCTAAGGAAAACATGATTGACTAATCAGAGTATCCGTCCATACTATATATTGAACAAACAATATCATACCATTCAATGCACAATTTATGTGACATATAGTACCATACTATATATACATCAAATAGAATAGTACAATCAACAAACAGTATCATACCATTCAATACATAATTTATGTGACATATAGTAGCATATTATATATACATCAAATAGAATAGTACAATCGAGGAAACAGAGTACGAATAGTTCCGTACTATATATGCAACAGGTAGTATCACACCATTCCATACGCAATTTATGTCGGTAACTATCTATATGGAATGGTATGATCGATGATACAGATTATGTATAAATCCATACTATACATGCAATATATCATAGACACAACACCATATGGTACAGATCTACTTTCTAACAAATCCGAGTTCGACATGCAATGCAAGATCAGACCAATAAACGAAACAAGAAGTGTATTCAACTGCAAAGAACAAACCTTTTTTGCACTCCAACCCTCAACTTCTGCTCTATCGACTTCGTATACTCCTCCTTCGACGAATAGTGGCCGACTGCGACGGTGTGCAAGACGGCGGAAGACAACGATTCACGGGTAACTTTAGTTCCGTCGATGTAGCTTATAAATCTGAGAGACAATTCACCCAACAACAAAAGAACTAACTAATAGGAATTATTGAAGGGGGAGTGACTGGCGGAGTCCTCCTTTAGCGTCCCACTTTGACAAGTCAAAGAGCTCTTCTTTGCTTCCTCTCTCACAAAGCTCTCTCTACTCTCATTATACTGCTGCGCATTGAAACACACGGCCATCATTATTAAATTAAAAAAAAAAATGAAGGCCAACAGAGCCAATTATTCTCCCTGTTTTATCCTTATTATGTTTTTATGTGAAGCTTTGCTGGAAAAATAGGGTTTTTCGTTACTCCTTGAATTACCTTTTTTTTTTGTGATATAGAGTGCAATTTTCCTTTTCTATATCACAAATTCACAATAATGCATTTCCTGAATAATGAGGTTTAGTTTCTAGGCCAGTACTTCGCCATATTTAATGATGTTTTGATAACGTTTTAAGTCGTAAGATGCCCGATGCGAGGCAAAAGAAATACTGTCACAAAATATGGTGATTTGGCATAAACTATTGGCTAATGTAAAAAACAAACAAAAATAGTTGCCAAAAAGCTGAAACGATTTAAAACTGACAAAATATGGTAAGAAATCAAAGTTCACACTTAACTCATCATTTATAAACTGGGAGCAAACACACCCAAATGCAATTTCATCCATCAAAGATCAGTATGAGTTTAATCCGTAAACAATATATTCTAGATTGTTATTGTGAAATAACCATATCTTGTGTGGACTCGAGCCTAACGCTGCAGTCCTTTAACATTTTACCAAAAAAATAACCATATCTTCAACATGCATAGTTGTGGACATATGAATAATCAGTTTGGTTCAGATTAGTTTTTTTTTTTTTTTGAGTTTTGAGTAGTTTAGATATGGATTTTGGGATTTATATTGAAAGTGAATAAAGTTCAGTTTAGTTTAGTTTGGGTAGTTTTAGTTTGTTTGGATAATATAAATGGCAACTGACCTAAAATTGTAGAGTTTTTTTTTTAAGTTTGGTTCGAATAATTAACTTTAATATTATATTTAAACTACTCGAATATAAATTAAAAATAAACCAAAATAACAAAGAAAAATATAAAAAAAAATTGAATAATATATCTAAATTAATTAAAATTCAAAACAAAATAGCAAAATGTCTACGAGTAATGATCTGCTTTATTCTTTCGATTTCATAAAGTATGTCTTTTTTTTTGTGGGCAACATCATAAAGTATGTCTAACCTAGACGAAAAAGGGAACTAACGATGGGTTTAAGTAAATTTGTATATAATGTTCTTTTGGATGTTTAATATACCTAAATAGCATATGATAATAGCTGAACCAAAAATTAGATATATATTAATTCAATCCAATATTTTTGACTATTTAAAACTGAATAATACATTTTCAATACGGTTTCATTTTCCAGCATATACATATACACACCCACACACGCACATATATATATTCCCTCCGTTTCGTAAAGAGTGTCGTTTTAGAGAAAAAAAATTGTTACAAAATAAGTGTCGTTTAGGATTTCAATGCATAATTTATTGATTTTATTTTTCAGTTTAATTTTCTATTGGTTGAAATATGATTAGGTGTATGGGTAATGATGTTTTTCTATAGAAAATATGCAAAATTAAATATTTTCGTGTGTAAAAAGTTAAAACGATACTTATTATGAAACCGAGGGAGTACTAATTTTAGAACATCTTTGACGTAAATGGTAAAGCTACGGGTACAAGTAACTGTTTAAAACGCCAATTTCTAGAAGCCAGCTAATTATCCTGACTTCGAATAGCATATATCCTCCAAACTTTGAATATTCAAAGAGTATTCTAAGTTTTGATTCGCCAGTAAACTTTCAGGCTCATGTTGTATTCAATTAACTAATTTTATTTTAAAAGATAATTTTGTGAAAGTAAGGAAGGGGTCCGTCTCGCTTTAAACCGAGAAGTCAAAAATGGCCAAGTGCATGTATTTAAACATATGGTATAATAAGACCTCTTACTTACTGTTTAAAACCAATCTTTTGGAGATGATAACTCACCAGAAAAAATGTAAACTAAAGCCTAAAGACCAGGAATAAAGAAAATAAAGTCGATTGACATGTGTACTCCCTAATACTATCATTATACTATTATGTGATGAACTATGACAGTTTGATAAATCATCAGTTTTAGTTACATGCATTTTTGTTTATTGAATAGATATATATATCATCAAAATCATCAAGATATTATCAATAGGATTGGAGTAACCAAATTAATTGTAACTCTTTTTATGGTGTCTACAACTCACAAATGCTATATTTTTAGATTTGAATACGAGTTATAATACATCAACAAAGTAAATCAAAGGATTAGAGTTGCACTAGACAAACTTAATTAGCATAGATTGCCACTTGCCGACTCACAAGTCTATAAAGATTTTAAAGGACGAGGGTCTTATCAAACGAAAACATTATTCATCAGACCCACCTGTAAAACATTTATAGGACAGCCCTCGCTTCTAATGGACTGTTACAAAACATGCACTTAGGTTTATCTTAAGACCCAAGTTGCTTTACAAAATTCATGTTACAAGCATGATATTCGAGTCCATGCATTATATAACATATGGATCATATATATATATATATATATATATATATATATATATATATATATATATAGTTTTTAGTAATAAAACTCATCGATTAAAGATGGATGGTAAAAAAACTATTCAACTAAAAATTCGATAAAAAAAAAACATCAGCTTTAATTTATTTAAAGTATTAATTTTCATCAAAGTACAGAGATGGAGGTGACACACATTAACATATTATAAGTTGATGATTTATAAGAGATTTTCTTCTAATTCAAAAACAGTTAAAGAATTTTATAACTAAAAATCATTAAATATTATAAAATCTTTATTATCACTTGTACAATTTTTAGAACTCTTATTATCATTTTATACGAAACTAATATATCCTTATACATTAATTTATCAAACTAATTTATAAAACTAATTTATAAATCCTAAATTAATTATCTTCCACAGGATTTAAAACTTAATATAACTTAAATATATGAAATTATTTGATATTTGTAAATATTAATATAAGAAAACTTGTGTCTTATATCCCTATTTTCAAATATCAAATAATTTAATATTTCTAAGTTATATTAAGTCTTAAGTAGTGTTAAAAATAATTAATTTATGAACTCAATCTTCCTATTATAGTAGGATGCCGGCCGGGAAAATAATGCAGGGTTATGTTTTTCTACTTGATTTTTGAATTAATGTGTTGTACTTCGGTCATAGTGATCAGTAAAGTAATATTTTTGATATATTATTTTTGTTTATTGTTTTACTTCTTGGTTTTGTAGTACCACTAATAATCATGTATTATTTTATTCTAACAAATAGCAGAAATTATAAAAATTTATAAACCATTATTAATCTTTGTTAATCATTTGTAAAAGTATTAAAATATTTATACTTTATAAACCGTTATAAGATTAGGTTCGATCATACCATCACTAATGTATAGAGTCCCATCAACACTATGTAGTTAAGTGTGTTTGAGTGAGAGTAGTATTAGGATGGGTGATTTCTAGAGAAGTCTTCGTATAGCACCCATTTTCATTCAAAAAAAAAATCGGTTATAAGATTGATAAAGTAATGTATAAGGATTTATAATTAGTTTTAAAAGCTTATAAATCAATTATAAGAGTTTTAAACAATGCGTAAATGATAATAAATATTTTAAACCATCCAATGATGTTTGATGATAAAATCCCTCAACTATTTTTAAATCAGAAGAAAATTCCCTCAATTAACTTTTTAACATTATAAATTTTCAACTTACAAACCATTAATGTATGTCACCATCCGACACAGTATTTTAGATAGAGGTTGATTGACGTTAACGAAATTTAAGTCGAGGGCTTCTTTCGTCGAACTTTTAATTAATTGAGAGGTTGTTTTAGTTGATTGGTTTTATTATTAAAAATTACATTAGTTTTAAGATGGAAAGTACTATCATTTGAGACAAAAGGTATTATTCAGTAGTGAAAAGGACTTCAATGGAATAATAAGAGAACATGGAGACATAGCATAATTGAAATAATCCTTCCCAAAAGTATTCATTTCCTTCTCGTAGTTCCCTTTCTAAGAAGGCAAATAAGGTTATATAAATTATCATTCAGTGGATAAATTTTGAGTCTAGATCAAAAAAATAAACTGAACACAAGATAAGTCCTAGTTAAATAACAACAAATTAACCCTTAAACTTACGCATGTTGAATGCACCCCTAATCTACGCTCAGAAAGGTAAAACCATAAGAAAGATTTTGACTTGAAATTTGGTGAACTACGGTGTGATTCGTCACCGATAGGGTAGCTCCATCGTCCTCTCTACTCATTACCACCAACCTCTCACATGTTCTCGCCAAGTAATCCGATATTGAAGCTCCTCCGCCTTCGCCATTTTTGAAAAAAAACTCAAACGAATTTGTAGTCGTTGTCAATTCATCGTCGGTTTTGTCATCGAACATGTCTTCGTTGGCTGTGATGGATTCGAGCAATGGATCGTCTGTCTCTGCCGGTTCTCTTGCCTCATCGTCTTTGCAGTCGTTGATGTCTCTATCTTTGTTGCATTTGTTGAAAACGACCACATGAACCTCTCAAGACCAGGCCATAGATCCCCCTCTGCTGTTAGGTACCTTTCTCCTTCAAGTCTGTAACTCTCTGTCGATGGTACCAGCTATCATAGTTCAGGAAACCTCGACTACTCCAGAATGTGATGTCACTCTTGGCCCACTTACTAATCGTCTCTCATTAACGCTTCCCTGGCAGCAACAACTTGGCCACTGAGAATCTCCCCCGGTCAGATCAGTCGCAGCAGCAGGAAATACTTTTTTTTTTTATCAAAATGCTCCTAAAGCATCATGTACATTTGTTCCTACTTTGGGAGCTTGGGCAAAGCCTCTCTTCTTCAAGCCTCTTGCCACTCCTCCCAAACCAAGTACCCCACATGATTATGATCCATCAATAGTCTGGAATCAGCTAGCCGCTCTCTGGCGGCCTTAAATAATGAGATTTTGAACAAGAAACCAAAGAGTAACCATCCAACTTGTACTCTTAAGCCTCTGATTGGAAAGCTTCCCCCACCAGAATTAAAAGCTGATGTTACTCTTTGATTCCCGTGGCCTGCGAGATTGAGCCCTCAGTCACATAATCTATAGCGGGTAGCCACTCTGACTTACATACTTGATGGTATACCTAAGGTATCTATTCCCTCTAAAGTGCTAAAGCTCAGTCATGAAAATAAGGATGAGTATATCATAGGCAAGTTCCACATGTGTTCTCTACCCCCCCCCCCCCCCCCCCCCCAGGTTGTTTGTTTCATGCAGTGGTTAGTAAAATTTGGAGAATAAGCTGTAAGTTTAGTTGTAAGAAGATTGGTGAGTCATCCTTCATATTTCAGTGAAGGATTTGGCATATTCTTCGTTTTCATTTTGTCGTGGACTCCAGTAAGTTCTTTCAAAATCTCTGAAATCTCAATGCTTCTGGTATGTGTCAATTTGAAGAATATTCTTGATTGTTTCTACTACAGATTATGGATAGCTCACGTCACTTAAGATCTTGGAGAATCTATTCTTACTCATAAACCTCGACTTGATCCTACCATTCTAGGTGAAGAAAATGTTTTAGTTAGATGGAGCTGGATAGTGATTTCCGAAGCTTATTGCACTTGATGATAAACAAGGTAGCATATTTATTTGTTGATGTTAAATACACTTGGATTCCATCTACGTGTGAGAGGTGTGATAATATTGGCCACAAAGCGAAGAGATGCCTCTTACATTGTAAGCCGGATAATGATCCAATCTTGCCGTCACAGACAAAAGATGTTCATAGTGACGTCCCATTGTGGATATTGATCTTATCCTACAACAACTGGATTCTTTTATCTCACCATCACCAACTATCCATCCAAGGGATCCAAAGGCTAATGAAAATCTCTTGTTTTCTACTCCGAATTTGATGCCCTTGTGTTTCAGAGTATTACCAACGACTTAGCAGGTCAACTTGAAACTAGCCCCATTACCACTTTGCAACCTAATGTGGAGGTTGTTCATGATTCCTTCGAGTCTTTGGATTCTCCAGAGGTATCCCATGGCACAGGAAACCAAATGATTGGAACTTTATTTTCTTCTTCTCACTCTCAACAAGAGAAGCCTGTTGTTCTGCTTAACTCAATTACCACTTTCTCCAAATTAGTAAATTCACAATCTATTCCTATTGATACACCAATTTTGGAATCTTCTCCATCAACTATTATCAGTAACGTGTTCTTATAATCTATCGTTGTTGGTCCTTTTAACCACAACACATAACCATTGTGCATTTGAGAGTTCTTCTCGTTTTACAGTGGTAGGAGATGTGACATTGAAATTGAGCCTTCAAGCTCGCTCAACTTTACAAGAGGTGAAAAAGAGTCAAAACCTCCTATCAAGTACCAAAACATGGATTGGAAGACAAACATAAGGAGAAGAAAGCATGGTCGCCGAAATCGTGGCTCCTATCATTAGCTATTGTCTTCCTACCAGTGATAGTTTATCTAGCTTCTTTCTTTGTTGATTTAAGATTCGGTCATGAAATTTGTTTCATGCAAACTTTTCATAACTATGAAATATTTGGTGTTGTCTTATAATAGTTTATGTTTTAATTTGAAAGCTTTTAATAAAAAAAGAAAAGAAAGAAAGATCAGTCCTAATTGATCAAAATATTTGCAAGTAAAAGCAGAGACATATCACGATAGTGAACCTTGAGGGCATCAAGCAACATTTAAATGATGGGAAAGACATTCATCGACGATCTGCACGATGTATGGATTCTCTAGTGCAGCCGACACACGTTCTTTGTCGTTTAGTAGTTTATTGACTGCATTTTCAGAGCAAGAAAATTCTATAAACAAGCGCGCTTGTACAAGTAGTTCAAATCTTTTGGCTATAGAGTGCACTTTGATGGGGACAAGGTCGATCAAAAACCAAACACGCATAATAACGGATATCGAAAAATGACATACCTGCAGCCTCTGTTGCATGAGTACCGGGTGCTACTCTTATATCAACCTGCAAAAAAAAAAGAGTTTTTTCAAAGGATGGAGGCATAACAAAAACTTTGCAGTCTGTAGTTATAAGGCACTAGTATGAACATATAGTAGAGGCTCAAGCTACACTCATTTAGCAATCATTCAGCACAACAATAGTTTTAACAATGAGAAAAAGAAAAAAATACTTTGCCTAACATATCACAAGTACATGGCGAGCTTTTATTTAGTGCAACACTTGATGAATACAATTCTCGCCAAGTGCTCTTACTTAAATTATGTTCAAACCACTTTCAATCAATGGGCTCAGAAGATCAGCTTCAACATGCTAAAAGAAAGCAAAAATATGAGAGAGGGAGGTTGTACCTTGTACCGCACGGGAAGGCTTTGCATAAGTTTCACGCGGACACAAAGACCGATTATGGTTGTCATGTCACAATGTTTCATAGTTGGAGTGAATGTAACCCTTTAAAACGAAAAAAGGCAGACTTCAGCACAACCTGAAAACTTTATATTAATCACAAAAGGTTCATTCTCAGCGTACCTAACATAACTCTTGTCATCATCCACTTCGACTGAGTCTTGTGTAAGTACTTTGAGGTGTTCCAAAGAAGAAGGACGCTCTGGATCTTTGATATATCTTATATAATGTAGTTGAACGTCAAGGAGAACTACAATGATCCACAGTTATGAACTAAATAAAAACTTGATGATACAACCTAAATCCAAGAGAAAAAGGATATCAAAAATCTTGAGATGGTCGATTGGTTCTAGTGATAACTCCTCTGTATTGCTCGAATCAGTACGAACATGATGCTCGTCACTCTCGTACACGATTGGCTTCTCATTACTTAACCTAGAAACCATGTTTCTTTGCCAAAATATTTAAACTTCACAAGAAAAGAGAAAAAAAAAAGAAAACAAGTGAGAATCGAAAACCCTAACAAGCCAACACAGAAAGATGATGGTGTTTTTCCGATTTTTTTTCTGTCAAGAAAGAATAAGAAGTTAATTAAATATGATAAATAGAATAACCGAAGTTGGGTCAGGCCCATATAACTGAATACTCAAGAGGAGTTTCGTGGGCTTCTATATGGATCCTAAAGAAGCTACATACGGCTGTTGAGAAAGTTGGTGTTAATTTGCTTATAGTTGGGAGGCATGGAAAATGAACACTAGAAAAGTGAGTTAACCAAACTAACATTGTTTGCGTTCTTCTTTACAAGAACATTAAGATTAGTTAAGCTTTTGAAAGATGATCATGTTTTTTATATATTGTGTGTGTGTGGACTGAACTTTCCTTGGAAGTGTTAGCAATTACTGTGTTAACAAGGCTAAGTGTCCAGTTCTTATGGTGAGGACAAAATCTTGAATACCCTTTTCTCTCGACCGAGTTGGACAACCACCTAGCTTACTGTATGTGTGTTGTACACATAATAATAAGAAGCGCTAAGCGGATGGTGACCTAATGTCTAGCGACTAGAACGATTAAGCAAACACTTAAATTATTAGTTAGGCGGTTTTAGACATTCACAAACCATAGCAATATATTAAATATATATAATATTTTATATTAAATATTATTATTTATAATAAAAATATTATATTATTTATTTTCTATAAATCTATATTATAATATACTAATTATTATAATTTAAAAATAATAAATATATTATTATTTATTATTAAAATATTGAAATTGTCTAGATGGTTTAGAAAATAATTACCACGATCGTATAAAACCTATCATGTAAACATCAACTAGATGGCCGACTAAACCGTTTTTTTAGAACACTCAATAATAGTAATGCTCCACTTGTAACAACTATCTGAAGCAACTTTGTGATTGCACATGCTATATATTTTGTTTAATAAATATAATATGTTCAATTGATCTATGCGTTTGTCAGAACTCAGTTTTTTTTCCTTACATGGTGATGCGTAGCTTGTCTCCTGTACCAATCCCTATCGATGGTGTTCCCTCCTTTGTTCGACGCATAGATTTTATGTTACGTAAGTTAATGCCTACATGATTAGTTTAAAATTCGGTTTACAATCTTGCTTGGTGCTTCAGACTGTTGAATATTTCTATTCTCAAAAGAGAGAATTTCAGAATCTGGACTGCATGGTCCTTTTACTGAGTTTAATTTGAACATTTGTGTCACTGTGTGTGGTTTATGGTACAAGTTGACGATTATTTGAATCAAGATCTTGCTTGTCCGTCTTAAAGTCTTGCTTTTGCATTTATCTCAACACATGCTAGCTTTCCTTGCAATATTTGATGTAGATCTTGCTACTAAGCTTAGAGTCATATTTTGAACCATATGCTTTCACATTACAAGAATCCAAACAGGATGTAGTTCTAACTCAAGGGAAGCTGATGATGGTTTTGTAACTATCTCATTCTTACCAACTGTTTTTGTCTTGTACATCTTTTGGACTAAAGGCCTACACAAGTTTCAGGAGAATAATGGTATCAACTCTGATGGAGTAGCCCACGCTGGTGAAGGCTCAGCAATTGATTCCGAATTGACAATGAAGTTCCTTGCACCTTTACATCTATTGTCCTGTCACCTCTTATCCTTTTAACATTGCTCGCATTATATTTATATCATCTCAACATGTGTTATATATATATATTAATTTCATTGCTTTTGAGCTGTGTGGTGACAAGTTTGTTGTGAAAGCCAGGATATAAGGAACATATTCGGCAAACATTTACTTCGATTGTTTCATCTTTAAACTTTATATTTTCTAATGAAAAGATTAAGTAATCTATATTATTAAAACTGAAGTACATTTTAAAAATAACTTTTCATTCATCATAATAATTATAACTTGTGTTATTAACCTAATATTTTGTGTTGGATAAAATGTGAATATTATACCAAAAAAGAACAAGAGTTTTGATTACAAACGCTAAAAAGCTATTAGTTACATTTGGCTCAAAAACATAAAAAAACATGAAGAAACTATGATTGAGTGAGATCACTCATATATAAACCAAAAAGCCAATAACCTTTGGCATCGTTTGTGGTTGAGTCTAGAGAGCAGGACGTCTTTTATAAGTCTTTCAAACTTTTTGAACAACACCGCATGCAAGTCTGATTGCCCATTATGAAGTTTGTTGTTCTCACATTCCATATACGAAAGACCAAGGCATGAGCAACTAATCGGGCTAAGCTAGCAGACTCATGCAGGTTAGGCGCCAGCAACCAATTCACTAGGTGATTCCAATCTATAAACCTTATTGTAGGTTGTCCAAGCTTTTGCAGTAGCATTTCCCACACCTGAGAAGAGAGAGATAGCAATGCAAGAACATGTGATCTCTTGTTTCAGAATAAAGTCCACAGAGACAGTAGGAAGTATCAATGTTATTGTTCCAGTGTGCTAATACGGCCTTGACAGGAAGGCGATCTAGAAGTTAAATGCGTGCTTATGAACCACAAACTTGGACCATATTGCATCATTCCAGTAAACCAGAGGAGCAGTAGGTCTGATGAAATCCCAAGTCTTCTTGGTAGAGAAGAGATTGGAGCACTTTCCTGTTTTTCCCCACATATATTCATCCGAACCCATTGAAGAGGCATGAGGCTAAATGAGCAGAATCGTTTCCCGGAGGCAAGCTATAGAGACGTTTCTGCATCTAGAAAATATTAACCGCCAACCAGACAGACCACACCCCTCTATAACGCAAGCATTGATGGGAATCCCCATTTTCTGGAGACCATCTAATCCAATGAAATCAATTAGGGGGTATGCTTACACCAGAGTCATACCAGTAACTAGCGGTGCTCCCATTTCCAAGCTAGCATCCTATAAGGTGCTTAGCAATGGGTCGCAAAGAAAAGATAGCCTTCCAAATTCAAGAGTGGAACAACCCATAACGAACC
>MU106483.1:52330-117199 GCA_012274485.2 Sinapis alba
TGTTGAATATTTCTATTCTCAAAAGAGAGAATTTCAGAATCTGGACTGCATGGTCCTTTTACTGAGTTTAATTTGAACATTTGTGTCACTGTGTGTGGTTTATGGTACAAGTTGACGATTATTTGAATCAAGATCTTGCTTGTCCGTCTTAAAGTCTTGCTTTTGCATTTATCTCAACACATGCTAGCTTTCCTTGCAATATTTGATGTAGATCTTGCTACTAAGCTTAGAGTCATATTTTGAACCATATGCTTTCACATTACAAGAATCCAAACAGGATGTAGTTCTAACTCAAGGGAAGCTGATGATGGTTTTGTAACTATCTCATTCTTACCAACTGTTTTTGTCTTGTACATCTTTTGGACTAAAGGCCTACACAAGTTTCAGGAGAATAATGGTATCAACTCTGATGGAGTAGCCCACGCTGGTGAAGGCTCAGCAATTGATTCCGAATTGACAATGAAGTTCCTTGCACCTTTACATCTATTGTCCTGTCACCTCTTATCCTTTTAACATTGCTCGCATTATATTTATATCATCTCAACATGTGTTATATATATATATTAATTTCATTGCTTTTGAGCTGTGTGGTGACAAGTTTGTTGTGAAAGCCAGGATATAAGGAACATATTCGGCAAACATTTACTTCGATTGTTTCATCTTTAAACTTTATATTTTCTAATGAAAAGATTAAGTAATCTATATTATTAAAACTGAAGTACATTTTAAAAATAACTTTTCATTCATCATAATAATTATAACTTGTGTTATTAACCTAATATTTTGTGTTGGATAAAATGTGAATATTATACCAAAAAAGAACAAGAGTTTTGATTACAAACGCTAAAAAGCTATTAGTTACATTTGGCTCAAAAACATAAAAAAACATGAAGAAACTATGATTGAGTGAGATCACTCATATATAAACCAAAAAGCCAATAACCTTTGGCATCGTTTGTGGTTGAGTCTAGAGAGCAGGACGTCTTTTATAAGTCTTTCAAACTTTTTGAACAACACCGCATGCAAGTCTGATTGCCCATTATGAAGTTTGTTGTTCTCACATTCCATATACGAAAGACCAAGGCATGAGCAACTAATCGGGCTAAGCTAGCAGACTCATGCAGGTTAGGCGCCAGCAACCAATTCACTAGGTGATTCCAATCTATAAACCTTATTGTAGGTTGTCCAAGCTTTTGCAGTAGCATTTCCCACACCTGAGAAGAGAGAGATAGCAATGCAAGAACATGTGATCTCTTGTTTCAGAATAAAGTCCACAGAGACAGTAGGAAGTATCAATGTTATTGTTCCAGTGTGCTAATACGGCCTTGACAGGAAGGCGATCTAGAAGTTAAATGCGTGCTTATGAACCACAAACTTGGACCATATTGCATCATTCCAGTAAACCAGAGGAGCAGTAGGTCTGATGAAATCCCAAGTCTTCTTGGTAGAGAAGAGATTGGAGCACTTTCCTGTTTTTCCCCACATATATTCATCCGAACCCATTGAAGAGGCATGAGGCTAAATGAGCAGAATCGTTTCCCGGAGGCAAGCTATAGAGACGTTTCTGCATCTAGAAAATATTAACCGCCAACCAGACAGACCACACCCCTCTATAACGCAAGCATTGATGGGAATCCCCATTTTCTGGAGACCATCTAATCCAATGAAATCAATTAGGGGGTATGCTTACACCAGAGTCATACCAGTAACTAGCGGTGCTCCCATTTCCAAGCTAGCATCCTATAAGGTGCTTAGCAATGGGTCGCAAAGAAAAGATAGCCTTCCAAATTCAAGAGTGGAACAACCCATAACGAACCACTTTCTTAAAAAAAGAGCCACACTAACCTCATAACAAGTGCCTTATTCCAGGAGCTGAAGTCAGGCAGGCCAATACCATCTTCTGATTTTGGGAGGCAGAGAGTAGATCAAGAGATCTTTACATTTTTCTTTGTTAGATTGTTACCTGCCCGTCAGTACTGCCTACAAAGGTGCCCAATCTGCTTCAAGCAGCCTTTGGGAAAGATGAAAGCAGAGAGCCAGAAGTTGACTAAGCTGTAAATTACAGAGGTTATGAGCTGAAGTCTAACCGCATAGCTCAAGTGACGTTCCAAAATACTTTTGAATAGGAGCTTACTTACCAGTAGCCATTTCCTAAAACTTCTGCTCTTTACTTTGCTATCAAATCATCTTATGTTCAAACAAAAGGTGTCAACTATCATTAATGGTGTTTAGTTGATGAGGGGTGATTCCCCCGAAACCCTTTTTGAGCAAACTGCTCCTTCTTAGAGAGGACCTCAGTGAACTGTGAAGATTTCCCTCGTTCAGAATCATCCTTCGAGGCAGACTCCGAAGAGGAGGAATGCGGAATATGTTCAGAACATGAGGATTCATAAGATGAGCTCAGTACAGAATCAGAGGAAGGTGCCTTAATCTTCTTCTTATTCTTATTTTTCTTCTGTTGATTACTCTTTTCAGATTCTTCCGGGTCTCCTTTATCATAAGTTACCACATGATCAGCTAAGTAATCCTTTCGGCCCTTGGTCGAGATAGGAACCTCCTCTCTCTTCTTTTATTTATTGCTCTTTCTTTTCTTTCTTTTGTCCCGTTTCTGCATGGAGGTGTTAGGCTCATCAGCAGGAGGAGAGACAACTTCTTTTGGAGCAGTGTGTTTATTACGGGGATAAGCGGCTGTTTCATAGGTAGTACATGTAATAAGTGCAGTGGTACAACGCCTAATCAGTTACATGTAGTCTATACTATTAAAAGGGACTATCCTGGGCTTCAGGGAGCGTCTACATCATCGTAAATTTTTCTCTTAGAAAAAGTCATGTGGCATTATTATTAAAAACACAAAAAATAATAAGGAAATATATAACATAAAGAAATACAAATAATAAGTAAATATACACATTAACATATGAAATAGAAATATTACATAAACATTTATCACAATATCATTATTTGATATAAAAATTAAATATAATATATAAGAAAATATAAATAATAAGTAGATATACAATATAAGAAATAGAATATTACATTAAGCATATATCACAATATTATCATTTGATATAAAAAGTAAATATACAATACAATATAATAAATATAAATAATAAATAAATATACAAGATAAGAAATAAAAATATTACAATATAAAAAAATAATAATAAGTAAATATACAATAAGAAATATAAATATTGCATTAAACATCTATCACAATATTATCATTCAATATAAAAATTATAAATTAAATACAATATAAATAATATAAATAATAAATAAATATACAATATAAGAAATATAAATATTATATTAAACAACTATCACAATATTATTATTGATATAAAAGTATACTAATAAAATGGATTATTTGAGGCTTCAAAAAGTGTCCACATTAGTATAAAATATTTTTTCTAAAAGAAGTCATGTGACATTATTATTAAAAACAAAAAATAATTAATAATTAAATACAATATAAGAAAATATAAATAATAAGTAAATTTACAATATATTATACATTAAACGTCTATCACAATATTATCATTTGATATAAAAAGTTAATATACAATATAAGAAAATATAAATAATAAGTAAATATACAATATAAGAAACAAAATATTACAATATAAGAAACAAAAATAATTAATAAGTAAATATATAATATAAGAAAATATAAATAATAAGTAAATTTACAATATATGAAATAGAAATATTACATTAAACATCTATCACAATATTATCATTTGATATAAAAGCAAGAAAACTAGAATCAGTAAAGATACAATTTTAAAAAAATAAATAGTAAATAAATCTACAGTTAAAAAATGAAAAAACTAAATTAAACATTTATCTGAAGTTGAGGTACAACATGAATAACATCATTGAGTATATTTTCACACGCTATTTAGAACGAGTTTTTCATTTAGCGAACTCTAATAATGAGTAGTCAAACTTGAATGATTTATGGTTCCATCAAGTGTTATACGTAAACATAATTGCAACAACAGTTGCATTGTCTTGAAGATTTTGTTGCAATTTCGAGTATGACCTTAAATTGAGTCTGATCTAACGTACATTTGAAGTGATAAAAGAACTTGATTGTTAAAACTACTTCTCAGTCCTTAGTCTAATGATTCTGCTCAGCTATCTCAGGTAAGAAGAAAAAACAAATATATATTTTTCAAAGAAATAAGAAATAAAAAAATATAAATTAATGTTATAATTTATGAAGAATAAACTAAGTATTTAAAATATATTATTTTCTATTTATTTGCATACCCCGCCCGTAGGGCGGGTTGATCACTAGTTTACGTAATAGGTGCAGTGAAACAATGCCTAATAATTACATGTAGTACACGTAATAGGTGCATTAACTTAATATTTATTAATTAATTAGCTATAAAATATTTATTTTATTAGATTTTTAACCAAATTTATCATTATTGTTTAACCAAACTTACATTATTTTCTAACTGAAATATTTTCTAATCAGTTTTTACAATAAAATAAAACAGATTTATTTAAAATATGGCATACAAACTTTAAATATTATATATTCATTTATATTATTATTTCATTTAACATAAAAATATAAACTATAAATATTTTATTAAAACATATAAAATTATTATTCAAATATATGTTAAATAATTTAATGACTAATATTACTCACATGTATATATTTGAATTATAAGAATACAATAATCAAATGTTAATTTAATATTTTCCTCGAAAATAAACATAGAATAAAATTTATTTGGCTTTTAAAACTTAGAGACATCTATCTATTTTATTAGAATAGAAATTATTTTTTGACATAAACATAGATTTATTAATATACATAAATTACTAACTGTGTTTTTAGTTCATAAATAAATACATCAAAATAGTTAATATAATTTAAAATTACTAATTGACGAATATACTATATAACATATCATTTTAATTGGTTTAGTATTCGACCACAAAATGAGCAACCAACAAATTACATACAATTTAAAATCATTGACCTATCATAAATATTATATATTACAAATACAAAACAAACACCCATATGAATACATATTTATGTAACTCATACATTTTGTGTTGTGTAGAATTCTATATATTTATTCTATTAAAATAAATATTTGTGTAGGTGGATTAAGCTCTAGTTTGGATTAAGGCTTTTGCATTGGTTGATTAGTTTTTCTTCTCTAAAATTTTCTACTGATTTGGATCCTTTAGTGTATATATAGTCAGCAAATTTAGTGGCAAAAGGAAAAATTGTGTGGCTTGACAACAAGTACATAGTCTTGTTTGTATCCGATCTCACATACGCTCTCAATTTGTTCAGCTCCAAAGCCAAGGCGACACCGTTTAAGTCTTGCCCACATTCTAAAGATTTTAGTGTATTTTAATAAACTTTATTACTCCAATTAAAGTTACTTAATGGATCTGTTTTCTTTCGGCTAAAAACTTAATGGGTCTGTTTAATGCAACTTTGGATGTTGACAAAAAGAAAAGAAAATGCCAAGTGCCAACCTCGGATTTCTCCCGCCGTTACAGGCCAACGTACCGCGCGTAAGCAACTGAAGAATCGGCACACGAGAAAACAAGAAAAACAAAATGATTAGAATTCTTTCCTTTTTAAACTTCAAATTAATAAACATCCAAATATATACACAAAGCGATAAGTTTCAAATTTCAAATTTCAAATACTTTATATAGCAGAAGCTGGTTATTAAAATTAAAGGGTTAAAACATTTTAAAATAAATTTTACCAAAAAATATTTTATAATTATTTTGGACATAAAATATTTATAATTTAAAATAACTAAATCCGTGTATACTATCATTTTGAAATTGAAGATTTAAATCAACTATTTTATAATGTTTTGCCTAAAACTTACTTTACATGTATTTTTATATATATTTTTGTACAAGACTATAATCCATACTCGAAAAATATAAGAGAAAACTTCAATTGAACTCAAAAGAGTGAACATATATCTTTTAAAGATATAACTTTATGAGCTAATTAAAATTTCTAAGGAATTAAAAGTTTCTTAGTAAACATATATAAACCTACAACTACTATATAATATAAATGACACAATTTTATAAATTTATACGATTTTAAGTAATACTATAGGCTAGCTAATAAGAAACAGAAACGTATTATGCCTCCAATTTGAAGAACTTTAGTGTTCTATAACTATAAGCCTATAACCACAACATAAACTAACAAGAGAAAAAAAAACTTAACGAAAAAATTCAACTTTTAAACAAAAAATAAAAATACAGATATACATATGTAAATTACTGAAAGTCTTTTTTCAAAAAAAATATAATTATTTGGATGGTTAATTAAACGTTATCGCAATTCTTTAATTTTATTTATTTATAATATTCATTAAATCTTACCATCTTGATATAGCTTTAGTTTTAAAATATAAAGTTTACATCAAAATTTTACTAATTTTTAACATTCATGGTTTAGTTTTATTTCTAAAACTACAAGAAAAAAAAGTTTTCATATGTATATCAAGAAAAAATGATATGTCTTTAGTATTTAGGATATAAATCTGTAAAATTAAAAATCATCTATAATATTAGATAAATAAGATAACTTCAGATAAAAAATTATTATTATTTAATATTAAAATTTAATATAATTCTAAAAATTTATAGATATTTATTTTGAGTAATTTTATAAACATTAACTTTTAATAATATAAATGGCATTTATATATTAATTGATTAATAATACAATTTTGATAGTTTATACTTTTTATTATCAGAAAGTATTTTAGTTGATATAATATAATTATTTTATATATACAACACACATGTAAATTGCTTCAAAAAACTTACAAATACAATGAATTTCTATATATTAAAAATCTCTTAAAAGTTTATATCAATAACTTTATAACTACATTTAAATCATGATTTTACAGCTAAATTTTTATAATTTTAATTTAACCAATCATCTATGCAGTCAAATTCACCACTAAAATTTCACAGCTACACTTTTGAACTTAAATTTATTTAATTCGGTGAGTCATAAAGCTCACATCTTATATTATTATCTGTTAGATTCTAAATATATTATATGTTAAAAATTAATTTTTATATGCAGAATTTCAAGTTTTTATATAAATAATAAAACGTATGAATTTTTTTTGATAATTTTAGAATGATTTTTACGATAAATTATTTTTAATTCGTTAAGATGATTTCAAAACCAGAAAATAATATGTTTTTGCAATTTATTTGAAAAAATACAAAAGTTAGAGAAATTTTTTAATATAGTGGAACTCACGCATGTACCCTAAATTTGAAACACATGGACAGACATTTTTGTATGTGGTAATTAAATCAACCATTCTATTTTATTTATATTAACTCAAAGTTCTTAGTTTGGTTAGTAGAATTTTGAATGACTTTATTTATATTAATGATAAATGAAGCTAGAAGCTTACATTTTTACGGGTCAGAAAAACTATATTTTCTTGAAAAATTATACTTATAAAAAAATTATTTTTTTTGTCGACCAAAGTTTTTATTAATTGGAAAATCTCAAATTGGCATCGGTGAAAAACATCTACCTAAAAAAATTAAAACAACCATTTTAACAAAATAAGAAAAAGTAAACCAAAAACAAATAATAATCAATACTACTAAAATATAATCATTATATATTTATATAATTAGTGAAAATAATTAAAAATTTAAATATTATTATATAATAATATTAACGAAATTTTAGAAAATAGTAGATCTACCGGTTCAACCATGGATTAAATCGGATATGAAAACACATTTTAAAAATTCAAATATTATTATATAACAATTTTTAAATTATTTGTTTTCTAATAAAAAATTATGAATTATTACAAATTTTATTAAAATGGTTCAATAGAAATTATTCCTGAATTTAAAGTTAATAGCTTCTAAGTCGAATAAGGATAAATATAATGTATATTTATAATTAGAAATATGATATAAATATATGATAAAAAACTTAAAATTGACAATTCAGGTTATTATTATATTTTAATAACAAATACACAATATTCTTTATATAAAATATTTATATTACTAAACTATACATATCCTTTTAAATCTATTTCTAACATTTGAAAAAGAATGATAAAACATGAAAAATTAATTGTTATGACTAAATATAAATAGTGGTAGTTTGTAAAATAATTTTGCGTTTTCTAAACGCGAATTAAAATCTGTTTTCTTTAAAAACAAAAAAAAACAAAAAGACACGTAACAGTTCAGGAATATCCTAGACCTTCAGAGAAACCAAAATAATAGATTCTATGATTCTTTAGAAACACACATACGGATTATAATGCGCCAGCGTAACTTTATATATGTGGCATCATCATTAGGTGTCTGGATGATCATAAGAAAAATAATAATAGAAAAAATATGGGAACTTGGAACGTTTCAGGTTTATGGTTTCAAGAACTTGGAACACAATGTTCTCTATACAGTTTCATTATAGACAGGTGCGGATCTAGAATAACGTTTAGTCAGCGGCACTTTCATAAATATGGATAAGTTGGGGGTACATATGTAAAATTTGAATTAATTTCTTTATAAAAAATTAAGATTCTAAGCTAATTACTTATGAGAAATTAATTTTTAGTTAGGGGTACATGACCCTGTTGGTCGTCACCTCCGTCCGCCCCTGATTATAGAATAATTAGATTACTCCATTTTATATTAACTTTCACCAACTAAAACATATTCCTTCCATATTTTTAAAATAATGTTTTAGATATTCACACATACTGAAAATTTTAAATACTTATTTTATCTATTAGTTCTACTTTTAATTAGTTTACATTTTATTTGTTTCTCAATTAAATTCTATTTATATTCTTATATTTAAATTTATGTTTTATTTTTTATGTAAAAAAAATATCTTAACCATTAATCTTTCAAATACAAAATATTAACATTAATATTTATATTGTTACATTAAAATTTATATTTTAATTTTAATATATGGGAAAGTTTCAAATGAGTAATGCTTACATCAATCAATCATATAATTGTTTGCCAATGAAAAATAAAATTTTATATTTAGAATTTAGAGATTACACTAAAATTACTAAAATTATATTTTAAAATAATTTAAATGATTTACTTACAATCTTGTTGATGTAAATTTATATAGAATATTCTATAAAAAAAGTAATTTGATAGTTTCCAAATTTTGTGACAAAAATATAATATAGTAATTTTTATTTTATATCCACATTATTTATAACAATACATAACGACAAATAATCATTAGTTTCAGTTTTCACTTTAAATGATAAGATATACATTGTTACATGTATACATTGATATAGTTTAAGAAATCTAGTTTATTTCTTCCATAAGTGGATGGAATAAGATCACTTGATATCCAAGTGTCTGTAAGTTATTCTTGTGTCATAAGACTAATCAAGAGACAATTAATAACTGGACTTTCACTAGTATTATGCGGGATATTTTTTTGTTTTTATTTCATATTTAAAATTTAAATGAGAATTAATGTATTACTTGGTCAATCCAAATTTTATTATATTACTTAGTATTGACTTTTCAAAATAAATTTGTAAACCGAAACTGAAATATTATTAGTTGATGTCAAATACATTTTGCGTTTGAGCATATAAAAAGTAATTCCAAATTCAAATTGTAGGAAAATATCCACATGTGAGGTTTTAATATGTCCTATATGCACGTGAATAACTATAAATAATAGTATATCGTCATATTTTAATAAACGATCATTAAAATGTTGAATACTAGTTGTGTAAGTAAAATAAACAATAAACTTTGTCCAATAAAAATTGTCCACTATTTTAATATTCATTAAGTTAAAACTCCAAATTTTATAAATATTGCAAATATATATATATATATATATATATATATATATAGATATGTACATGGATATCAAAATAAAAAGAAAAAGGTATCATTATTTTATTCATATATTATATATGTATTTATATATGAGAAAAGAAAATAATAATGAACAAAATATGATGCGGTGTAAAAATTGATTTAAAATTAAAAAGAATATAATAAAGAAAGTAAATATCTACTAATATTTTCTTCAATCGTTAGATGTACTTAGTTAACTCAAATCCAAAGTCTATGTTGGTCCACACATCTATGAATCACTAAGAAAACCTACGATTGCTTGTTTGATAACAAGAGTGTTTTATTTAGTTCCTCATTCAATTGCCAGTCAGTTTTTCTCGTTATAGCTCAGGGGCATTTATGGCAGAAAATGCACAATAAAAAGCATAAAATGTCTCTACACAGCAATGTGGTCCAACACTCTATCTTGACCACGTTATTATATCTTGTTATAGTCACTATTAATAATTTTGTGAAAAATATTTTAGATCTGACTTCATTAATAGGAGTTCCAAATTGGTTCAGTAATAATTTGACGAGTAAATAACTTTTGAAAGCTTCTTATAACGAACACGCTAGAGTTGCAAAATGAGATTGCTAAAGATTTATTTTAAAAGAAAAGAAGAAGAAAAAAACAAGAAGATAGATAAATAATATCCTTAAGCGGCAATATAGAATGTTTTATGTATCAAGTTCCGACAGAACTTTGAGTTAAGCAGCCGTTCTTTCCCGCTCTTATTCCCTTATAAAGCACCTCTTGAACATTTCTTCCTATGAATACCTCTTCCTTACACACACAACCTCTTCATCAGTCTTTATAGTTAGATCACTATTACGAGTAATATGAACAACGACCAAGAAAGCATCCAGTTTTGGTCCTCACTTCTCTACTCCCTTGCTGATTCTGACCCTAAGGATGATCACTTTCCCAAGATCAGTAGCCCGGTAATGGTGATGTCTACATCGATGGCTATAGATGTTTCACCTATAACTTTTAATGCTCCTGGAGATGGACATAAGGCTGGACCGCAAAAGGCTATAGCAGAAACTGGAAAAAGGAGCATTGATGAGGGTGGTCAGAGATCTGCTGAAAAGCAGATTGAGGTGGTAAGTTCCATTTATTGGATATAAACATGTGTATATGAGTTATGTCTTAACACGAATTCATCTTATTAAATGTAAGATAAAGAAAGAAGGTGAAAAAGAAGAAATAAAGAATTTTGGTAAGAGTAAGAGACCACGTACTAATGAAGCTCGTAATATTGCTGAGAAGGTGGGGACACTCTTTTGTTTGTCTATTAAGAAAACAAGTTGCTCAACTTTTTTCTTCTCACATCGCAGAGGAGACGCACCGATATAAAAACTAAAATTGAAAATCTGAAGCAGTTAACACCCAATTGCAAAAAGGTGCACACAATTTGTTTGCCTCCTTAGTTTTCATCTCTGATTCTGTCATTTTGAATACAAAGATTTGCGTTTGCGTTTTTCTTACTCAAATCATTTTGCTTACATGTAAAAAAAGAGCAAATAAAATTCTCTCCTTTGCGTTAGAAATTTCCCGTATACCTTCTAATTGCAAACCTAAAATATTGTGTTTTCCGTTTTTGTACTACAATAAATTAACATGTAAATTAAAGTAAAAACATAATAAATTTTAAAATAGATAACAGTTGAGTTGATGTTACTTATACCTTGTTTTGTTTTTAATTTGTTATCCAAGCTGCAGAGAGACATAGCATCGACACTTGATTGTATCATTGATAATATACGCTGGATGAAGCATTATTTAGAAGTAAGTAACTCAATCATACTTTACTATATACATATATAGAGACATGTATACCTAAAGTTTAATCTGGATCTTATGGTTAAGAAAAAAATATAAGAATAACCGAATTTAGTGTGTAATTGTACACATATATTTTTCTTTAAATTAGTTTTACAAAAAGTATGTTCCAGTTTAAGCTGGATTTTGTTTTGATCAATTTAAAGTTTTTTTTTTAACGTTTGCATTGGTTTTGTTTTGTTTGCTGTATCGTTTTTTCCAACTTAATTAAAAAAAAAAAGATAAATGAATGTCGAATTTTTATACGTTGCATGAGACACAAGACAGGTGACGAAACTTGCCATGACCAAACTACAAAATGTATACAGAGTCAGAGCATGGGTCCCATGTTACCACTTGGAATGAAGATGGATTTTCCGGCACCATGGTTCCCTTCTATCCCTCCCAACTTCATCATGCCGCCGTTCAATGGTTTTACCCCTGGAGAAACTAGATATGCATGTGACAATCAAAATATTGAACCTGCTACCACCAAGGTTTCATTTGTTTTCTTATCCAAATATTTTCTATATTTTATTGCTTCTGTTGTTTTATTTATTCATTTTCCTTGAAAATGGAAAATTTATAGGGATTCAACAATCAACCACACTCATCAAGATCTATGTGAGTTAGTGGTGTTTTTACCATGGTTCCTCAAGTTTGTCTTTATATTGCTTAGTAGTTTAAAGTTTTTCTACCAAGGTTACAAGACTGTGGCGTGCTCTTTTGTTCGTTCGTCCCAATGTAAACATATGCAAAATTTTATATTAAGTTGTTTACATGTGAACTTTTTTGTTTTACCTAATTGAAGAAGTAAATTCCTCAATATAATGTATATTCATAAAAAAACATCCCTTTACAACGAAGGACAAAGGCTTAGATAAATGATGAGAAACTATTTTAGTTAAGACTATATGAACACATATATAAATGGAAGTTTTTGGTAGCTTAAATACCCATAAGAATATTAACACCGCGCCTGCGTAGTGATGAAAAAACCACTAAGGAGGAGATGTGTCACATTTCAAAGTCATCTTTAAAGAACTAGTAAAGGAAAGGCTATATACGAGGATTTATGAGAGGGAATGTGTTAGGAAAAGGACCAAAGTCTGACAATCACTCGTGCATATATCCAATATGCCATTATTTTGTCTGTCAAAGGATGCATACCCATAGTCTCAGTTTAACTCTTTTTAAGCGTATCCTTAGATAAGTGAACACTACAAGAAAACAACTGACATGCGAGAAAAACTTATGAGAGATAAAGTTCGTCAAAAATTTGCAAGGGATTTGCCACTACAAAAAAACAGTAAAATTTGAAGTAGACTTTCATCAAAATTCCATCAGAAAAACGCTATTCCGACGAAATTCCAACAAACTGTTCGCCATTATGAGCTCCTCGAAAAAAACTTTAATCAAAAAACTTTAATCAGAATATCAAAAACTTTAATCAAAAAAACTTTAATCAAAATATTATACGTACTTTCGACAGATTCAGACAAAGAAAATTCCATCGACATTTCCAACGATAATATCCGTCATAAATTTCCAACAACACAAATGTCGTCACAAAGGTCAGAGCAATTTCCGTCAATATTTTTCACCGGAAATTTATGACGAACCATTTCATCAAAAAAATGAACCATGTCGTCGGAATATTCCGGCGGTAAGGTTCGTTGGAATATATCGACCAATTCGCTATTCGTCAGAATATTTTAAATTTATTTTGTAATTATCTTTTAATTATTTAATTATTAATAAAATTCTAAAATTAGAATCATATATATAATTAATAAATTAAAATCTATAATTAAAATCAAATATTATATTAAAAAATAAAGTTTTACAAAATAAAAATCAACATTTAAAAGTTTTTAAATTAAATAAAACAATAACTAGTGGTGTGGAACGACATAGACTCGCCGGGTTATCACTGCCAAACCTATACAAATTTTTGTTTGTTAATAATAATAATAATATATAGAAATTATAATAAAAACATTAATCTACAAATATTAATAGTTAAATTACTGATGAAATAAAAAATATTTTTTTTGTCAACACCCATTTATAAAAGATCAAGTGGTGGTCGAGTTTGAATCATTCTGAAGAAACGTTCGGTCCGGTCGGATCTGATCTACATAGGACATAAGGACGCCATTACTTCTCGTTTCATTTGCTAGTGTGACTGCTCGCAAATTCTCTATTCTGGAAGAAAATACATTTTAAGATTTAAAAACTTGAAAATTGTCTATAAATATAACAATTAAAATATTTATAAATAAATTAATTTTAATTAATTTATATATTTAATAAAAAGTTTTTATATATAAAACCTTTTTATATAAATTATTATGTATTCATTTATATTTATATAAAAGAAAAACCATTTAAGATAGTTTAAGTAAATATAAATAACAATGTTTGGATATAAATTAATATAAAATAGTTTATATATATAAACGTTTTTATTTAAATTTAATTAAATTTTTTATATATAAAAACAATTTTAATATAAAATAATTTATAAAACGTTTTTATATATTTCTATATTTTTAAAAACTCTAAAAATGTTATAAATACTTCAAAACTGTTTTATAAAATAATAAAACTTTATAAATCTCACAAACACCAAATTAAATAAACAAACCACTAAATCACAATAAAAACCTATCTAAACCACAACCTAACAACAAAATCTAAGATCTAATTCATAAAATTCTTTATCCTAGCATAAATCTAACAGTCAAAACCTAAACCCACAGTTTCACAATAAAAAAATAACATCAATCAAATGTTGCGGCACCAATAGGGATGTCAAAATGGATAAAAATTAATGGGTCAATTCAATATCTAATTCATAAAATTATTTATCCTAGCATAAATCTAACAGTCAAAACCTAAACCCACAGTTTCATAATAAAAAAACAACATCAATCAAATGTTGCGGCACCAATAAAGATGTCAAAATGGATCTTAATGGATAGAAAAACTGGGTACAAGTGGATTAATGGATAGAATGGGTTAATGAGCTTAATAGGTTGGGTAAACATGGTTTGAATTATAATGGATAATGAGTTATCCATAACCAAACCAATAAAAATTTATAACAAACAAAAACTTAAATCAAAAATAGAAACAAAAAATAATCAAAACAAAAATTTAAACCAAATTTACACTAAACTTTATTTATTTTTTCATATATATAATTAAATTATATACCAGCAATAACTGTTTTTATAAAGAGTAACCGACCCGCAAAAGAGAGGGTTTTGACCGTCCATGATGTGAATTTTGTCTTTATCTACTGCAACAACACTTACACAGTTTCCAATTGATAACTTTTTAGTGCATAGTGGTACTCCAAGTATCTGACTGGGAGAATTTCATTTGGCATTCCTGAACAGGCTTTAGTGGCATCTATTTCTGTCAAAGAATATGCACATTAACTAGAAGACCAGAGCAAAGTTCAAATTACTGAAGAACCTGTAGGACGTTCTGGACAGAGCTCAAGAAACCATCAATGAAGAAGAATAAGTCATCTGCAAAACATAAATGAGTTAGTCTAGAAGAACTACACTTGTGATGGTATTTAACCCTCATGTCCGCATCAGCCTTCTTCAACATCAGAGAAAGGATGTTCATTGCAATGAGAAAAAGATAAGGGGACAAGGGCGTACGAGAGTGTGTCAAATTCCTCAATAAAGTTGAGCAGCAACTCCTATGATAGTGTGTTAATGCCTTAGCAATATCCACTTTTATAGTTTTTCATCTAGGGCTTATCCTCATGTGATACCCAATAACCAACTCACCGGTGAAAACGATTTTCTTAACAATGAGTCTTCCTTTTACAAATGTTATGTAGTTGGGAACAATTACTGATGCAAGTATCAGTTTCAGCTTTCTAACTAGCAATCTTGCTACAACTTTGTAAAGGGTGTTAAGGCAGCTTATAGGTCGTAAGTAAGAGACTATGAAAGAACCAGACCTTTTTGGGATTAAAGCAACGATTGTTGCAGTGGGCATGAACGAGTTGGCGAAGAAATGAGAGACGAATTTTATAACTTCCTGTCCGAGAAAGCTCCAAGTAGCATCGAAGAAAGGTGGGGTTTAAAGAGCTTTATTCAGGTTGAGTTTGAAGAGCAGTTTGGTGATTTTCTTTGATAAAGGTAATGTGGTCATTAAGTCTATTTGAGCTTAACTGGAATAGATACCTGATAGCAATCCAAACCATGCTGTAGTGGAGTATCATTGAGGTGGTGAAAGCAAGTCTAGTCAAAACAGATTCAAAAAATGGGAGATTACATGGAAGCAGATCTGAGATGTAGTTTCCAGACAGGAGTAGGAAGGACATGATTGAGTTGTAGCTCGTTCTTGTTTGGAAGATTTTGTAGAAATAGGAAGTGTTTTGAATTTTGTCAATTAACCAGTTGATCCTTGACATTTTCCCGAAATAGATTTCTTCAATGCCTTAAAGAAAAATCTATTTCTGATGTAGAAGTCTCTCTTCCTGAAAAAGAGTTGATGAGGGGGATTGTAACGCTTTTACCTTCACAATTTGCAACAAATAGTTAGCTTCAGAAACTCTCACTTAAATGTTTGAAAATTTCTCACGATTTAGTTGTCTCAACACTCATTTGACAGATTTTAGTTTTCAGAAAAGATAAGTAAGGTTCTTAGTCATGTTCCCGGCTTGGTTTTAGGACTCAAAAACCACTTGGTGAAAAATAGGATGTTTTGTAAGGTAATTGAAAAAAAAAATCTGAAAAGTTTTGTACCAGTTTAGGGAAGGCTATGAGCAAGGTATAATAGGCATGTGTTGTGGTCAGATATTTAAGGGCGAAAGGAAGGTGGCTGAAGAGTTAGGGAATAGGGAAATAGCATTGGAATTGACAAGAAGGTACTCTAGGTCTTTAGCAATGGACATTTCAGGTTGGTGGTTACTCTAGGTAAATAGGGGGGCCATAAAGTCTTAAGTCAAACATCCTCATCTGATGCTGACAATATCTATATTGAGCCATTTGTTGAGTAGTGGTATTGACCTACATAAGAGAGTGTTCGGAGTGGTGAATGATTTCATTAAAGTCTCCTCTTAGAATCTAGGGCTTGGAGTCAAGGACTAATGATCGATCCATAGTCCTGCTATTTCCACTCTAAAATTGGAGGCCTACACAGCTATGTAGATGAAGGTTGGCGCATCCTGGGAGGGTGGCTTCACAAGTTAAACACTGGTCAGGCTGTTGAAGTACTCTTACTTTAACTGTACTTTTTCAAATGACTATGATTCTCTTGAATAGTTTGTGGTAAAATCCCAACCTCGACAAAAGGTTGACAAAAGGTGATTCACATTATGATTATTTATATCGTTTATAATATCACACCAAAAGAGGGCTTTGTATAACCAAAAAAAAATGGGGTGTGTTTGTTCTGAGTCATTTAGACCATAGATATTCCAAAAAATGGTTGTATACATCAGAAAAGGTTAGGAGAGTCTCCCATTGGAGCAGGAGACCCAGAGAGAGCCAATATATAAAAAGGATTTTAGTTAGCCGTAGGCAAAAAAGATGGTGAAGAAGCAAGGTGAGATAAGGGCTTAGTGGTTATGTTTAGACTATTTGGAGGTGACAAAGATGGATCATAACAGGAGCATTTAAGTCTAGGTCTGATTTTTTTTGTTTGACAGATTTTTTTAGGGAAAATCTAACAGTTGGATCTATTGCAGGTAGGCCAGTGTAAGGGGTGACTGGAAAAAAAATGTTTGTTTTTATAGGAGCTGGAGGAGGAAGAGAAACAATGGGAAAGGCAGTTTGAAGAACTGAGATGGCAGGCGGACAGAAGGTGAAAAGTATCTGGAGCAATAAAAGCTGGTGAGGTATCCGAACATTCTCAATAACCACAGGTGGAGGATCGGAGATTAAGGCAGCATGATAGTTGTAATGAGTATGTTTGGCAGGGGTTGTAGTTGGGATTACAGGTTTTGATTCCTCCTCTAGTTTGAGCTGGAGTTTTTGGAACTGCAAATAATAGAAAGCAGTTTTTTGTTATTAAACTCTTTACAGTGAGAGTAAGTATGTGGCAGCCAAGGGTAGACCACAAAGACGTCAACAGTTTCACCTGATTGTCTTGTGAACTCAACTATATCCAGTAAGGGTTTAGTGAGACTGACCAGATTCTTAGTCATCACTTTCTTTCGGTTCTCCTACAAGAACCGCTACCAAACTCAGACCCTCTTGATGTCGCAAGTAAAGATGAACACTTTTTAGATGTGCCCATATTTGCATGGATTTGAGAGTTGGCGGCTGAGAACAATGTGTCGAGGTCCATTGCACGGTGTGAAACATAGAGTCACTAATATACCAATAATCTTTCTCTACATTTTTTTGCGTTAGATAATCACTGGTTATCCTGACTAAGACTGTTTTAGTAAGTGGGTTGTTGTGAAATTTCAGTCTTTTACTTTTTTCCACATGTGATTTAAAACATTTTGGATCTGACCGTAGGGAGGTGGTATGCCATTGAAGACATACGCAGTGAAATCTTTATGGAAGTCAACTCCTTTTTAGGAAACAGCATCAAGTATGAACATCAAAGTACGTTCTGAAGCTGATATAATTACCGTAATCGCATGATTTTTTTCTTCAAATTTGCAAACTTTCTCAACGAAAGTCGGCTCTGAAGTAGTAAGTGGGATGGGTTGAGTAAACTTGTGCTGTGGTTGGATGGTAAAGTTTTTACTAGAAATTTTTTGGTATGTAGATAAAGGAGTGGTGCTAACGGCAGCTGCTTTGTCCTTTGAGCCCGCATCAGATTGGGTTTTAGGGTACTCTGCAGAAGCATTTGAAGCCTGATCAGTTTGAGTCCATGTCCATTAGCTGTAGAGGAACTTTGTTGGTTTGTAGTGGTGAGCTGTGTGTAGGACCAAGTACTGTATATTTTTGTAGCTTTCAACAAAGGTACAATAACTTTGGTAACTTCATATCTACTTTTTTTTGTTTTTCATAGATAACATCAACTTGAAGCATTTCTGTGTTATCAGTTAAGGCAATCTAATTTAAGATAATAGAAGGCGAAATGGTAGGATGAGATTCAACTTAGAATATACATAGATTAAAAAATACTAAAATATATTTATATCAATAACTACTATAATATGTAATGTTTATTCAGCTAACTAATTGACTTAAACCGCATAACATGTTTTATATTTATCCACTATATATATATTATAAAATATGTAAATTTGATGCACAATAACTAAATAGACAAATTGAAATATCTTAAGAAACAAAATAGATTTTTCTGTAGTTAAGTTTATATTTTATGAAAGAGAAGAAAAATCAAGAGTTGAACTGGAGAATATTAATTCTATATTGGTAACTAAAAATATTATCTAACAACAATGAAAGAGAATTGCCAAAGCCACTTTTGAAGAAAGACAATGTTATTGAATTGTATTAAATTCATAACGTTTTTAAAAATATAACATTGATTTTTTATTTATTTTTAATATTTAGAGTTAAAAATTAGTTTTTAAAATTTCTATTTATTATCAAAAATTACAGTATTATATATGCAATATGTGTTTTCCTAAAATATTTAAACCCCGAACCACACTGTATTTATTAGGAAACAGCGATCAATTTAGAGTTTATATGCGCTTACTGATACCTAAGTAAAACTATAGCTGGAAACTATTATTTCTCCAATTAGAAGAACTTCAGAGTGCATAGCCGCAAAATAAACTTAAAATGTTACTAACAAAAGAAAACTCAAACTTTTAACCAAAAAGAAAGAAAATACAGTATACATCACATATATATATATATTGTCTAACAGATATACATTAAATTTCTGAACTCAGATTTATATCATTCCTGTGCTAATGGTGCGATGATTCATCGCAATTTACATATGTTCGTTTCCGAAAATCCAAAATAAGTATATTATATATTAGAAGCTTACATTTCTTCGGGTCGGAGAAAGAAGCTTAATATTTAAGAAAACAGTTGCAGCCATAAAAATAATTAAAAAAATACTTTGACAAAAAAGGAAATAAAAAATTAAGAAAACAAAAGACACGTAACGTTTCTTGGCACCTAAAACCTTAGATGTCGAACGCTGAGACATTTATAGAACATTATATTTGTCATTTATTGTCGAAACAAAATAGTAGATTCGATGATTCTTAAATAAAACATACATATGAATTATAATACGTCAGCGTAGCTATATATATGAGACGTCATTATATAGGAAAAAACTATATATGTGACGTCATTATGTGTTTGGATGATCACAAGAGATAAAAAACAATAGAAAATATGGGGATTTGTCTCCTCTTATTTATAACTTGGTGAGAATGTTATCTTTCAAAAAAACTTGGTGAAAATATTTTGGATCTGATTTTTGATTAATGTGTTTCAAACTGGTATAGTAATATTTGCAGAGTAAATAACTGTGGAAAATCTTTTTAATTAGAATATTGGAATATCAACGGTGATCTTTCACCAAAATATTTCACTAAATAATTAATTAAAAAGATTAAAAAGAGTAATTCTTTTAAATATTCATTTTAAAAAATTTATCATCAAAATAGCTTTTAAAAAATGAACAAAATAATTTTTTTTTTTATTTTAAAAATTTTAATACCTATTTTTATTTTACAAAATTGGAAATCCCAACCCCTAAAACTCCACTTTTTAATTTATAGATAAAAAATATTTATTTACCTCTTTAATAAAATATCTTAATATTTTTTTGTATGTTATTTTTGTGAAAATAAACTTAAAAATGCTATGGAATTTCTCAAAAGAAAAAGAGTGATGAAACTCTTAAATAATGTTGAGAGACCCCTATCCACTTGTTTTAATTTAAATGGAACATAATTTTTATCACTAAAATTTTGTTATTTTAAATTTTAAAAATATCAATTTATTATTGCAGAAATTTTTCGTTTAAAATTTTGATTATTTTATTATTAGTATTTGAGTCTTTCCCAAATTTCTCATCTAAAGTCCAAAAAAGGAAGAAGTATTTTAAAAATTACAAAATATATGCGAACTTCATGTATTATATTACTTTCACGAATAGTTATTTTTATTTTAATAATGAATTATATTACTACTTAAAACATGAAATATTCTATGGAAAAATATACTAGTATATATAGAGTAGTAATGTTGCGCATACGTTGTTGGATTGTTAGCGTAAACTATACTAGTAAAAAGAATTATAGGTGTGCGCATACGCTATGCGAAAATTATACTAGTATATACGTATGTGTAAATTATACTAGTAAAAAAAAAAATTATACTAGTAATGTTGCGCATACGCTAGAATTGCAAAACTACATGGATAAGCTAAAAAAAAAAAACTTAATCCGCAACATATAGGTGTTGGATTGGTTTGACTAGTTTTTAGATTTTACTTTTTAAATATATTTTTTTTTTACTTTTTAATTTTTTCTAAATTTTTCTTTCTAATTTTCAGCTTTTGGTTTAAGTTTTTAGATTCAAATTTTTGGTTTTGGGTGTATTTTTTGTTATTCAGAAAATAACTAATACATTATCTGTTGACAAAAAAACTAATATATTATTTTAAGATAATAAAACAAAATAATAATAAAATATTTAGAAGTTACAACTAAAATTATAAAACATAGTGATTATTATGTACAAAAAATACTTTATTAAGTTTGTAAGTTATTATATTTTGTAAGAAATTAATATTATAATAAATTATGAATCACAAAATATTATAAATTATAATAAAAATACTTAAAATTCTGAAACTATCTATAAAATTTCTTATACGATATATTTTATTAATAAAACATTTTATGTTCTTATAGCTTTTAGTTATTGTTTAACGTGTCTAACCGTTGTTAAAAATATTCAATAATTTTATTTATAGAAATTAATAAATAATTATTAACAATTAGTTAGTATTATATATAAATTATTTTATAGATATGAAACACAAATATATTATTTCACATTATTTTTAAACCATATCTTATGTACAAAAACTTATATGAGAATTTTATCTTTATGAAAATATTATCTATTTACTTATTAAATAATTAAAATGTAGCACTTCACAAAAAAAAATGTTTCTTAAAACCACAAAAAGATTGGTTTTAGTTTTTATTCATAAATTAATTAAAAATTTAAAAAACTAATTTCCTTAAGTTTAGGGAATCTATTTAGTAAAAGTCATTAGCAAATCAAATAATTTTTACGAAAACGAAAATCAAAATTTTGATTGGGTAGAAAATGGTTTTTGAAAAACAAAAACCAAAAACCATTCCAAAACAAACAAAAAAAAACAATAATCACAAGAATGTACATAATTATACATCAAAGGCGGATGTATAAATTACTTTTATAGTGGTCATTAGAAACAAATTTTATATATAAAAATTCTAAATCTATATTTTAATAATAACAAATAGAATAAAATAAAGAAAATATTAGGTGCACTTGAAAGACTGAATATATATTTTACTGGGGTCAAACACTAATTTTAATTAAATATTTCACCAAATTCCTTCAAAACTACCCTACATACAATAAATATTAATTTGATAGAGGTATAGTGGCTAAAAATATATTAATTTAATAAGGTTCTATGACCCTAACCCTTCACCACCATCAAATGGTATACGTATCACGTTCCGACATAACTTTGAGTTAAGCAACCGTTCTTTCCCGCTCTTGTTCCCTTTTAAAGCACCTCTCCAACATCTCTTCCTATAAATACTATCTTTCTTACTCACACAACCTCTTCATCAGTCTGTAGTTATCTCACTATCACCACTAATATGGACAAGGATCCAGAAAGCCTTCAGTTCTGGTCCTCACTTCTCCATTCCCTTGCTGATTCAGACCCTAAGGATGAAATTTTTCCGGAGATCAGCAACCCGATAATGGTGATGTCGACATCAATAGCTACAGATGTTTTGCCTAAACCTTCTAATGCTCCTGGAGATGGAGATAAGGCTGGACAGGGAAAAGCTATAGCCGAAACAGGAGATAACATCATGCATGAGGGTGGACAGAAATCTGCTGAAAAACAGATTGAGGTGGTACGTTGGGTTTCTTGGATATACATGTGCATGAGTTACGTCTTAATACTAATTTTATCTTATTAAATGTAAGGAAAAGAAAAAAAGTGCAAAAGGAGAAACAAAGAATCTTGGTAAGAGACCACGAACTAATGAAGCTCGTAATATTGCTGAGAAGGTGAGGACACTCCTTTATTTGTTTGATGCATGTCTATTAAGAAAACAAGATGTTCTAACCTTTTATCTCTTACAACGCAGAGGAGACGCACCGATATAAAAACTAAAATTGAGAATCTGAAGCAGTTGACACCTAATTGCAAAAAGGTGCAGACTATTTGTTTACCTCTTTAGTTTACATCTCTGGTATTGCCATTTTGAATACAAAGATTTGTGTTTCCGTTTCTTAGTTAAAACATGTTACTGCTGACATTTAAAAAGCTCAATTCTGGCCAACAGATTCGATGTAGATAGGTTTCTCATTCTATTCACTATGTTGAAAAATATATAATAAACTACTAAAATCTTCTCTCAGTTTCGTTTTGAAATTTATATATAATCTACTAAATCTACCTAACATATTGTGTTCTCTTTTTGAAACACAATACATTAAATGTAAAATTTAAAAACAGACTTTAATTAAAATAAAAAGATATTGAGTTGATTTACTTATCCTTTGTTTTGTTTTGTTTTGTTATACATATGAATCTGCAGAGAGACATAGCCTCGACCCTTGATTGTATCATCGATAATATACGCTGGATGAAGCATTATGTAGAAGTAAGTAAACTAAGTCATTAATTTGTTATATACATATATAAAGACTTACATACCTAATTAAAGTTTATTCTTGATTTTCTAGTTAAGAAAAAAATTCAATTAAAAATAACTGAATTTTGGTATTGGTATGTAATTTTATACAAGTTTCTTATTCTAAAAAAAATATCCAATAAAATTATGTTTTTTTTTTTTGAAAATGCAATAAAATTATGTTTCAGTTTCAGTTGCATGTAATTTTGATTTTTTGTTCTCATAGACGAAGTAGATACACAGTTTGGTCTGGTTTGGACCACTTTTCTTGTTTACACTGGTTTGGGGTGTATGACTTTTTTTAGTTAAAAAATAAAAATAGAACTGTAAATATAAATGAGTGTCATATTTGTATACGTTGCATGAGACACAAGACACAGAACGAAACTTGCCATGACCAAACTACAAAATGTAACAATACAGAGTCAGAGCATGGGTCCCATGTTACCACTTGGAATGAAGATGGATTTTCCGGCACCATGGTTCCCTTCTATCCATCCCAACTTCATCATGCCGCCGTTCAATGGTTTTACCCCTGGAGAAACTAGCGGTGGCAATAAACAAAGTGTACCGGTTACTACCAAGGTTTTATTGTTTTCTTCAACATATATTTATATACTTTTTAGTAGCTGTTATTTTATTTATTCATTTCTTTTTTGTTTATAATGAACAATTAATAGGGATTCAACAATCAGCCATCAAAATCTATGTGAGGTAGTGGAGTTTCAATATTTTGGACGCATGGTTCCTCAAGTTTGTTTTTAGTATATATATATGTTTTTCAAAAGTATATACATGTTTAGTAGTTTAGAGTTGTTCTCCCAAGTTTCCAAGAGTGTGGCGTGTTCTTTTGTTCGTTCACCACAGTGTAATTATGTTATAACTATAGTATTGTATCCTAAACTTATAAGCATAGTTTTATATTAAGTTGTTTACATGCAAAGTTATATATTATGTTGGATTTACATAACTCGTTCAGGATCATATTAAAAATGGAAATTATAACACCTGCCTCCCCCGTTCTTTACCCAGGGTTCCTGAAAGCAGGGTAAAAGATACATATCTAACTAACCGACATTTTATGTGTCCCGTTACTTGTCCCAAAGATTCCTGACCAATCATTTTTGTCACTTTTACTTACTATCCTACGTACAAGAAGATGGAAATGAAGAATATGAGTAAATGGATTATCCAGTGAAGTGGTTTTAGACCAGCCTCTCCATATGAACCTCCATATTGCTCAATGTGAAACAAAAACTGACTAACCACTAACAATCAACATTTCAATATAAACAGTGTAGTGAACTCAGTCATCACCACACATAAAATTGACACAACAAACAACCTAGACCTCTAGGATCTACCACTTACTCATAGAGGTCAAACCCCTCCATCGCGGCATTCTTGTCTGGATGCCTAAATCTCGTAAATGAATGGATCAGAAAGAGGGGGGTTCGAAAATAATAGTTTGACTTTTTCATTAGAAAACACTCATGTCAATAAAGGCTATGATCCTGCAGCTCCTATGTGTCTACCCGCCATGTGGCATGTTGGCACATTTCCTAGGTACTGTCCACCATGTGATACTTATAGTCACTTATACCCTGACTCGGTTTATCTCGGCGCCAACCTCTCCCCCGCTTCAACGCTGCAGTCTCGCATTTTCTTTCTAGATGTCATTAGTTCTCAGTGCCACATACAACACTCATTTTCTTTTATCTTTTACCCTTTTTATCATTTTTCCCTTTTAATCTTTTTTCCTTATCATTTTCCTTTTAACCTCATTCCTTGTCCATTTAACTAGATGTCACCTATTCTCGGTGTTCCACACAATTCAACTCGAAATCAATCACCACACATATCAACATTCATCTAATCCAGTTCAGATACCATATTGTATGTTATCCTACTTGTTCAATTCTTTCTAGCAACTTACCGTATACAAAACACTCATCACAGTCATCCATAGCAATCAATCATTCAAACAATCAAACAATCTTTAACATCAATGCAAGACAGTTAATTAAGTCTTTTTTAAACAGTATGGGCATTCTTATGGAACATGAATCATGCATCTATCAACCTAGCATCCGTTATAATCTATCAACCTAACTTTCAAATAGAACTAACCACTATTAATTCCACATCAAACAATATAAAAGAACATGGGAAGATAACTAGGTTCGGATCACCTCATGTGGATCTAGATCTGAAGACAAGGAACAAGAACTATATCAAGCAACGAACAACCAAGATCGGGCTCGGTGGGAGAGGAGGTGACCGGCGGCTTTTGCTTACGGGGTGACTCACAGAGGCCTAAATGGTGAGGAAAGAGTGTGATGGTTATAGGACAATTCTTTCTAGCAACGTACCGTACACAAAAAAACTCATCATAGTCATCCATAGCAATCAATCATTCAAACAATCAAACAATCTTTAACATCAATGCAAGACAGTTCATTAAGTCTTTTTTAAGCAGTATGGGAATTCTTATGGAACATGAATCATGCATCTATCAACCTACCATCCATTATAATCTATCAACCTAACTTTCAAATAGAACTAACCACTATTAATTCCACATCAAACAATATAAAAGAACATGAGAAGATAACTAGGTTCGGATCACCTCATGTGGATCTAGATCTGAATAGTTCTGAAGACAAGGAACAAGAACTATATCAAGCAACGAACAACCAAGATCGGGCTCGGTGGGAGAGAAGGTGACCGGCGGCTTTTGCTTACGGCGTGACTCAGAGCGGCTTGAATAGTGAGGAAAGAGAGTGATGGTGCAAGGAGAGAGAGAGAGAGAGAGAGAGAGAGAGAGAGAGAGAGAGAGAGAGAGAGAGAGGTAAAGATCTAGTATTTCCGGTCTCCAAGAATCTTTGCAAGGTTTCGTTCTGGTTTCTGAACAGGGAAAAAGAGAAAAATATAACTTTGTTTACAAAAAAGGTATAGGAACCTAAAATTGATCCTAACGGACCATAGACTTGACGGGATTCCTTTTAAACTAAAAAAATGGGTTTGGGTTCTGAGATATTACAGAAATAACAACATGTTTTTGGAAAGACCAGTTGCAAAACAAAAATGCTTCAAGTTATGTTTGTTTACAGTGGAGAAAAAGATTGTTTAGAACCATAGCAAAGGAACATGGGGAGGCGGCATAATCTTTTTTAGTTTCTTTTGATACGTAACAATCTCTCATGTGTTAATTAACGTGGGACAACATGGAGAGCTTCTTTCTACTTTCATACAGTAAACTATATTTCTAACATGTGATTTATCATATTACATGTTCATAACAAATTACGGACATATGATCTCAAGCACATAAAACAGTTGCAGAAAAGTAATGATGGATTGAAACTAGAAAAATTAGTCAGAAAATGTTCTAACAATGTAGTAGCAACAACTATTTGGGCCGTTTAATTAATCCCTTTATTAGATCATTTATAATCCACTTTTTTATTCTCTAAATTTTGAAAAGCTCTAGAAAAATATAGACAGGTTTTGTTCCACTGTATTCCTTTATTTTACAAGAATATATTTGAGCACAAAATATATTTATTTTTTAACTTTTCTATTATGTAAGAAATTATAGAGGCAACTTAAAAATGGTTAAAATAAAAGATAAGTCACGGGGGTGGCACCCTTTTCAATTTATAGTTGATGAGGACTAAAAGCTTGTACTTAAGAAATCATAGTATATTAGACTTGCTTAACAGCCATCTTGTATACCAACAAATATCCCTCTTTACTTAAAGTGAACCGATTGTGTAATGATTGAAAAAATGTTAAAAATTTGATACTGCATATGAGGAGAATCCCAGAGAAGGGATGGGTGGTGTTCATGAGGTTAGTAACGGGTTTGTGGATGCCAAATCTGAACATAAGTGACTGTCACACGGTGTAGACAGTGCGAGCATGGTCCATGGGTGGACAGCCCCACATGTGCCACTGGTGGACAGTGCATGTATACAGGGGCCACGAGCGAATAACTCTAGAGGGTCTAAGTTTTCGATTCTTGTTAGGTGATATTAGTTTATAACTTGCGCTCATGGTGTTATATGGTCTGAGATGAATTTGAGATTCCTTGAACTTACCTTACTAAGTAATCCAAATTATTCATCCCTCTTTCTTGTTGGTTTGTTTGAGGGGTTATAAGAGTATAAGTCTTGGTTATTACCAAATATTTAGGAAATGTGGATCAAATGAGTGGTGTCATAATGTAGTATCAAATGAGGGGCTAAACATAGTTGATTTTGTCCAGGTAGGTGGATACAAGTAAATATGGTGTTTTATATGCGATTTTCAAGTGTTTGCAAACGTTTTAGGTAATAGAGGTTTTGTAAAGAACCACCAAAACAACTCTTTACATTTTTTTTGTTTGGACAAGCTCACTACTCATAATATTTCATACATACAAACAATGCAAAAATGTATGAGGATTTTAAGATGTAATATCACTGGGACATGATAGAGAAGATGTTACTGCATAGGTTTCATAGTGTCAGAAACGTTAGTTGGTTAAAAATGAAACAGTCAATCGTGGATTCCTGTAAAGGTTACATGTACTAGAATAGAAATGGGACATGGTAGCTTTTTGTTACCTGATTTCCAAGGACATATTGATCAAATTATACTATATGGTGTTTTATATGCGATTTTCAAGTGTTTGCAAACGTTTTAGGTAATAGAGGTTTTGTAAAGAACCACCAAAACAACTCTTTACATTTTTTTTGTTTGGACAAGCTCACTACTCATAATATTTCATACATACAAACAATGCAAAAATGTATGAGGATTTTAAGATGTAATATCACTGGGACATGATAGAGAAGATGTTACTGCATAGGTTTCATAGTGTCAGAAACGTTAGTTGGTTAAAAATGAAACAGTCAATCGTGGATTCCTGTAAAGGTTACATGTACTAGAATAGAAATGGGACATGGTAGCTTTTTGTTACCTGATTTCCAAGGACATATTGATCAAATTATACTATAGACATGTGGATTGGGAGGGAAAGTGGGAAAGTAGCTACCACCAGTTGAATCCATCCACGACAATAGCTACCACTGAGCATAGGGATGTCTCCATACGAAGCTTATATGGGAGACAAACCCCTTATGATGGACTAAGGTGAGGGAGAACCGGGATCTAGAACCAGAAATGATCCAGAAAACCGTGGAGCAAGTGGAACTGGAAAGCATATTACCATCATATGGTCATGTTTACAACTGCCGTAAGCATTTGAAAGTTATATTTGGGGATTCAATGTTTATTGAAATGGGGACATTTGAGGAAGTGATATAAATTGAAAGTTATTCATGGTAAGGTTGTTGTACATTAGACCGTTTTTATGTTTGAGTGAGTTGATGTAGTGTCATGTTGGTTGGAGTGCCACAACATATATTATATTTTACAATGTGTCTATGCATGTGTCGATTTTTGTGTAGTGTTATCAGAGGGCTTGAATTGATTCTACAAAAGCTACCAGCATATGTATGTTGTAATGTGTCAATGGTCAGTATGCATGATGATTTTGTAAACCGCAAAGAAGTATAAGTTTATGGGACAAAGAGATAGATTGTCTTGGTTCAATGGAAAATTGATTGGATCTATAAGAATATTTTGGAACTAAAATCACAATAAGGATCATTATGCCGAATTGTTTATGGTAATTAGTGGATTTCATAGTGCTGAGTTGAATTCAAGGGAAAATTTCCAGTTAGTGGCGAGAATCTTAATACCCCATGCCAGCTAGTTAGGGAAAGATCATGTGCCAATGACCTATAAAGGATTAACCTTAAGGTTTTTCATTTTCCCTATAAAAAAGAGGAACACCTTTGTGTTGGGGACATAAAGCGACAAAGTAGTGAATCTCTTCATGGACTCAAAACTACTAGCCTCCGATACCACCAAGCCACCACCATTGTCGCTTTTGTATCGTTGTGTTCGCCATTGATCTGCTATATTTCTTTTCTTCGGATCAACCATAGTTCTTCATATCCAATCATCGATGTTGTAAGGTAGGCCAGTATCTATACATGGAAATTGTGCCTTCCCGTTCTGGCCCATCCCGCCCTGCTGAGAGTTTTGTTTTGTTTGGACTTTTGTGGGTCGGATCTGCGCGGGCTGCGGTCTCCAAAAGGTGTGACCAAAATCACCCTGCTTATTTTATGGGCCATAACGGGACGGTCCGCGGGAGAAATTCTTGGCATGTCTCTTTTCAATACAAATATAAAAAGCCACATTTTCAGCAACATAAACAACCACATACAAAACAGAGAACCTTAGGTAAACTCTTACCTTGTCCTCTTGAGATGTCAGGTTTTTTGCAAGAGCAAATGTTTGGTTCATCAATTAAGGTGATGATTGTTTCATAGTTTTTGGTTTTTGGTTTTTAGTTTTTAGTTTTTGGTTTTTAGTTTTTAGATTTTGGTTTTTAGTTTTTGGTTTTTGTTTTTTGCAGTAGATTTTAGCTTTTTGAAAATCTTGAATGGTTGTTTTAGATTTTGGTTTTTAGTTTTTAGTTTTTGTTTTTAAAATTAATAAAATGATTTTTTTATTAAAAATTAAAATGTTTATTCTGAAAAATAAAATAGAAAAATACATCATCAAAACACACATAAGCTTATTGAATAAATTATTTAAATAAAAAACTCAAGGTGTTAAAAAAAGTGTTCATAAAAAATTACAAAAAAATAAAACTATCGTGAATCGGAAAAATTATAAGTATGAAAGATTAAAAAAAAAAGAAAAATAATAATTCTAGTCCTAGGAAATACTAAGTAAAACAAAAAAAATAAGAAATAAAGCTCATATGTATGAAATTGTAAAATAATTAACAAAAAATAATTTATCTAAACAAAATCAAAGTTATCAACAATATATATATATATATATATATTTTAATAACATAACTTCAAATAATTAAATTTATTTTATTGATAAGTTAAAAAATTATAAGAGTTATTTTGTTTACATCAGTTTATTATTAGATAAAAATAACATTCAAATAATATAATAGTTTTAGTACAAGAAATCTTACTATGATTAGCATATATGTAATTTACAATACTAAATTAAAAACGTGCTCAGGGATTATTGTTAGAAAATAAAAATGCTTTAGGAAAGTGTCTACGTATTATCCATGTCTTAGTAAAGTGTCTTTAGCTATTATCCATATCATGACTTACGTAAGTTGTATTTGTAATAATAATAAATAAATGTAAAAAGTTTCAAGCAGCAAAACTAGAAAATTTTGGTTTTTGGTTTTTGTTTAGAATTTGACAGTTATTTTAAAAACTAGTTTCCCTAAATTTTAGGAAAGCCAATTCTCAAAAAGCTTGATTGGTTAAAATTTGGTTTTTGAAAAAACAAAAACCAAAAACTACTCTAAAAACTAGAAACAATCAACCTCTAAGAAAGGCAAATTTAGAGGGAAAAAATGAGTTATGTTTAGATGTTTGTTGTTTTACCAATCAATCAATAGCATCAAGAAACCACATGACGTATAACTTTTCCTCTCATCAAGCAGTTGTGGACATTACCAAGTGTAGCTATTTCACTAAGTGGATATATAGAGAGGTATGTACATTGATGAATTAAGACAAAAAAGAAAGAAATGGGAACACTGACTCTTCTGCAGCTTGTGCTATATCTGACTCTAGAATCTCGACGTTACAACATACTTATTGTTGCAAGTAAAAGCAAATTTTTCAAAACCAATTTTTAAGTTAGATCAGAACTAGTAATGCACCACAACAGTAACTAAAGGCACATTACTAAAATATCTCTAAAGCAAAAAATATTTTACCACTCCACACATTCCATAAAATTACAAGAAGTTTGAGACAACTATGTTGTAAATCGAGATAACTATCTTGTAAATTGTTTTTAGACCAAGACGGAGCCTTGGATAGACGTGAGACAAGAATCAAACCAAGAACCCTCTCTTTATGTTTCATCTGAAAAGTTGTAAAACAAAAAAAATATAATAAACACATAATGTATGTTTGAGGAAAAATATTGTGAGAAGACTAAATTAAATAGGAACATACTATGAATAATGTGAGGAAGTAGGCACAAGCAGTCACTCCCATATACATCACAGCACCAAAGCTGAACAAAAAACTTATACGTCATTAGTTGCATGTAATTTTTTGTATATGTAACTTCAATAATCATAAATACATGTTTCATTTGATGATTACTCTAAAAAGTTGAGCACTTCAATGATTTGATCTGCCAAATCATCAGCAGAAAAATTGGAGCAGCTCCTAACAGCAAAAACTCGTCGTGAAAACGCAAGGAATAAAGAAATCATGACACTTAAAGGCCAATGCTTTAACTCAAAGTTGAAACCTTTAACCACATAGTATGTAATCTACTGTTGAAGCTTCTTCTCGAGAGTCAATCACAGTTTCTAATATCAAGCTTTATAGAAAATAAAAAAATTATCACATTTTCGACAGAACTAGTGAGTCATGGTGGTGGAACGAAAGTGAAGAAGAAGATCAGGCATGGCGGTGGATCACATTGGAGATTGCCATGTAGTTTCTTTCATCGGCGAAGACTCTTCACTGAGAAATTAAGCTGAGAATGAAGATCGAGTATTGCGGATCACTCATTGGCTGCAGGGAAAACAAGGCCCATCACGCTCAAGGCCCAATCCCGCAGTCTTCTACCTGCGATGCCTGCTAGTTTTTGGGTCTAGAAATTCACTGTTAAATACCGCCCCACGACAGACATTTGCGGGCCAGACCCGCAGTCCAAGTTCTACTTTTCCATCTCTACCAGTATGTAATCTCCTTCTGTTCTTTTTTTCTTTTGACGGTTTGTCATTAGGTGTGACAGATGTGCTCTCTAATCCTTTTTCATATTTTGTTGACTGGGAGAATGCATATATGTGTTTTTGTGGCTACCTCCTTCTTCTCTAAATCTGGGTCTGTGTCGTCGAGTAAGAAAAATGTGATGATCGATTGTGGACTTCATCTCTTTCTATTGTAATGATTTGAGACTTTAGTTTTTTCTTAATATGATCTAGGTTTGTTTGCTGATTTTGATGGTTGTGTTGATGTGGTGGAAATCACCTAGAACGAAATAGGATGTTAAATTAAATTGGTTGTGTGATGATTGAATGAATATAGAAAAGTTAATATTGTGGATGGGCAGTAATCCAAAGCAGAGATATGTGGTGTGGATGAGGTCAATAAAAAGTTTGTAGATGCTGAGTCTTGACATAAGTGGTTATAGTGTGGTATGGAATGCAAGAGCCTTGCGGGGTGGATAGCGCATGTATACCATAAAGTCATGAGCGGATAAGTATAAAAGGTCTAAATTTTTCAGTGCATAATATATGATACTAGTTTATAACTTGTGATTATTGTGGTATGCGATCTGAAATGAGTGTGAGTTCATTGACTTTATCATCAGTGAATAATTCAATTTTTTGGCTCTTTTTTATAGATTTGTTTGAGTTAGAAGAATATAAGACTTGGTATTTTGGGGGAAATTGGATCATGGGGACGGGTGTTGAAAAACCTCATATCATTTGTACTTACTATTTTAGAATCGGTTGAACTTGTTTAATAATGTATGATTTAGGTGAAAACATACATGTACACAGTGCGTGCCTATTTGGTTTGAAAAGAAACAATGGCTTAGAGGATCAATTTGATTTCAAATAAATTTTAGAGGCATGTTTACAAATATATTTTCATATTATATAAATCTATGTTTCTTCTTACAAATTTAACTATTTTTCTGACACTTGTTTATATTCTCTCCGTTTTAAAATAATGCATATTCTAGAGTTGTCACACTTATTAAGAAAATACGTAAAATTTTGATAATAAAAACATTATTTTCTATGTTTAGTTATTTTCCATGATTTTTAACCAATCAAAATTCAGTAAACATAATTAATGTTTTTGAAATTTATAATTTACCATTATTATATACATTGAAAATATAAAATCTTGATCTTTTGAAACAATTTTTTTTCTAAACCATGAATCATTTTGGAACAGAAGGAGTATTAACTTTCACAACAATTACAGCGAGTTACATTTTCATTAGGGCAGGAGCAGCGATGGTATCTTCCCACAATTCTCTAACAATTAAACTAGTTAAAATTTGAAAAAAATAGAAAGAGAAAGTATATAATAAAGAATCGTACCTTGAAGAAGAAACGTGGTGAGAACGGTCAGAAACCCAATTCATTAGGTGAAAGGTAATGTATGGTTGCTTTTTCTTTTTTATTTAATTTTAATTACATAAAAAATATTAATAGAAAATTAACTAGACAGTTTGTGGAGATACTACACCACTAATGGTGCTCTTAGAGCAACATTAGTGATGATTTCTCACCACAATTCTCAAGAAAATAAAACATTAAAATAAACAAAAGTAAGAAAGAGAATGACTTTAAAATGAGAATCGATTGTTGACAAAAAGACTTTGATATTATGGGAAGAACTGATTTCTACACTTGTTCATTTTCTAGTGGTTGATCATTATTTTTAACAATTAAGTTTAATCATGCAATTAAATTATATTAGTTTATTAGTATAAAATAGCTGAGAGAACTGATATGAGAAATTTACCACTAGGGGTGCTCTTCTTATTTGGTATTTAATTTTATTCCATTTTTACCTACTTCAAAAAAATTATACTACATGTTTTTTAATACTAACTACCACATTATGTATCATAGATCGATACAAATTTACATTTGTTTTGTTGTATTTTCCTAAACAGTTTTTTTATTAAATTTTTGTTTACTTATTACAAAAAAATAAACATTCCACTACATTTTTATTGTGCTTAGGGCAACACAAACCCTAAGCACGGCTCTGCATGTACGTTGCATATTTACATTAGTTCGTTGCGCAAATTGATGTGAGACGTATACATTGATTAAATTTATCTAAGATCGACATGAACTAGACCTCTATTTAAACCCTCGTCCAAAATTTCTTAAGCAAAACATTGGCGAAGCTATTTCAATATCCCTTAACCAAAAATGTTTCTATCGGTTTTCAAGGCTCAGAAATAATCGAGAAACAAAATGTCAAACAACCACTTGCTGCACATTATTCGCTCTTTTTTTTTTCCAATAACGCTATTTGCCAAATCCTTTGAATATCTATCAATATCTCTATATGTATAGTACTGTTCAGCTATATGTATACGATTCAAACCTTCTTTTGATCACTACCTTTGGTCATTAGACCAGCTTAAAGGACTTATTGTTGGGGTTTGCAGGCAGCAGCCATGAGTTTCTCTTGGTCAGATAATGAGTGGCGGAAGTGGCAACGGTGGCCATAAGGACAGATATCACCAGCAAGAACCATTCTGCAAACCTCAGTCTTGTAACGAGGATGGCGGATGACTGGGCGGAGTTCTTTAATACCGTGAGCGAACTGGCAGTGGTCACCATATGGGCATGCCCCTGTCTCTTGCCATTTGTTGCAGAGCTCTGTCTTTGTCATCCCTTGATTGTACACCTCCACTTCTATTTCCTCCTCATCTTCCTCTTTCTTCCCTCCTCGCACATACACCTTTTGCTGCATTTGCATCACCATTAATAAGTCTTTTACATCTTTAGTTCAAATAATGCAGAGGAATAGTGAACAGAGGATAGTGTAATACCATTAATCTGCAGCTCAGACTCGACTGCTAAACAAGTCTAAAGTGTCTCAGTGATTACCACTATAGCCAAATTCGTTCCTAAATCGAGTCTAACTAAAGCCTCCTCAATCATGGCTCTTTACTCATCACCATTAGTTACTACTCTTTACTCCTATAGTTCAAACAAAGCAGAGTAGTAGAGGACTCTGGTATCATATACGCAGCTCAGATCCAACAGTTATGCAAAGTCTATAGTGTCTCAATACCTATTTCCCAAAACACTGACTCTAATGAAAGACTCTTCTCAGGTATTATACTGTTACACTCATTCATCATTATTACTCGTTAAATCTTTAGTTCATACTTAAGAATAAACAGAATGAATACAGTTCTTGTTTTGTTTCTTTCTCCTGCTCAAGAATCTAAACCTAAAGTTGTTTAAAACGAGTGATTCTTAAAAGAACATCTTTACTCAAAAAGTCTATGCAGATTGTAATATCATATATGCAGCTCAAATTCAACAGCTGAATCAAACTCTTAAACTGTCAGAAAACAAAGAAGAGATAGTTACCGTGGAAGTGAGATGTTGACCACAAGTCCCAGGCTTAGGTATGGCTCCACGAGCTTGAGCCACGACACCACCACCTCCTTGGCTCGCCTTAGAGTAACCGCTGGATCTCACGGAGATGCTTTTTGGCAGAGAAGAGCGGTTGAGATCCTCATTCGCAATCACGCTCGTCGGACTCTCATCATCTCGATCTTGATCCGCCGCGGGGTTCTGATTCTCGTTATTCCCTCCGATGGAAAGCATACGAAGCGGAGCCCTGAGGCGGTTGTGGAGAGAGGATCGGATGAGCTGGTCAAGCTCTTTCTTGAGGTGGAGATTCAGCGATCGGAGCTCGGTGTTCTCTAGACGGAGCACTTCCGCTTCCAGAGATGCCTCGTGGAGGCGCGTGTAACACAATGCCGCGCGATTCACCATATCTTGGCGGCGCTGCTGCATGACGTTGCGACTGGAGTAGTAGAGTTGGTCACGGAAGCGAGAAGGCGCAACGACGCCACCGGACGGTTCTCCGTGAGAGCTGCGGCTGTAAGTAAACGGCGCGATTTCGTTATCCATTGTTCCCCGGTGAATATTACGGCGATTCTGTTTCACAATCGCCGGAAAAAGAAAAGAAAAAATTGAAATCAGATCTAGCTTTCGAGAAGGATGATCAGATTCATAAGAACAAAATCAAGATATCAAAAAGAAAATCGGAGAAATCTTTTACCTGGAGTAGAGAAGCTGAGGAACTACCGAGAAAATTGAGATGAAACTTTCTTGCTAGAGAGAGAGATCAAGTTAGACAGAGAAAGAAAGGCTAAAGAGTACTTATATACACAGAGAAAGTTGGAGGGAAACTATGTGCAAGGATTTTCGCATTTATAATTAAATTAATTAAAGAAAAAAATGTATGGTTGTTAGAAGTAGCTAACAGAAAGAGTCTTAATCTATAATTACGGTTATACCACTGTAATTTGACCATTTCATGTAAATTATTTGGTAATCATATAAACATTAGATGTAAGACTAAGAGGAAGTGATATTTTAGTGAAGTGGTTAAATGTTTATTTCTGCGGCCACTGAGTTCGACTCCATTAATTCGCTAGCTTGGAATACTAATAACCAGGCCCAGTTATAGTTAGGGAATGGTTTGTTTTCAACTAATTGCTTGATTTTGACGATTATTTGAGGGATAAGATTGTGTTTTATACACAAAACTTGCAGAATTGTAGAACTTAAGCAACTTGACAAAACTAATATTATTATTTTTTACATTTTAATTCGCTAATATATCAAACAAACAGAAAAACTTAAAAAGGTTTTTGCTTATTTAACAATTAACACTACTATTTAGTAGTCTTGTCAACTTTCATCAAAACAACAATTACGGATAAAGTTAATTTCTGGTAAATTTGGTGCGGATTACAAATTGGATGGTGAAAGCAAATGATTAACAAGATCGATCTTAGCTTAACTTACAGTTGCATGCAAGAACTGAATCATGTAAAATAGATGAGCAGCTAGATTAGTGTTTTATGTACAATACAAAAGCAGGGTGATGAAGAAAGAAATGCAATCCAGCAGCTACGCGTTTATCTTCTTCTTCTTTTTTTCAAGACCATACTAAGCTTGTTTCTCTTCTCTGAATCCAGAAAATGTAAGTTACATTATGCCAAGTTAAGATAAACTCAATGGTAAAATACTTACGTTCTTGCTCTCTTCTTCTCCTTGAACCTTGTTATGGCGTTTTGACGTGCATTGTTAGAGAGAGGGGAGCAAAAGGAGATTACTTCCCCTGGGACTGGGTGGTTATGAGAGTAATGAGTTTTGCTACTTCCTCCACCGTTGGATTTTGAGAATGAAAGAGATGGGGAAGCTGGTATGGGCGAATATATGGAAGGTGAAGAAGACACCTTAGGTTATAACAAGAAAACATGTTATATAATGAAAGTTAATCAAAATAATACTCTATAATAGATGTAATTTTTTTCAAACCTCACACGATTTGTAATTGTCTGATATTGGATCTGGATCAGCTCCAAAGAGTTCTTCAAAGTTTCGAAAAGTGAGATCAATGTCAGGTATATGGAAGTCATCGTCATCACAAACTGTATCTTCACAAACTCCAATGTCTTGTAGGTTTTGATACCACAACTGCAAAAAAACAGAGCTAAATCATGTAACTAAATGGTTCCACAAAAACTTGTGTATGGTACTGTTTGAACCAAAACCTGATTGCTCTTGTTAAATGGGCTTTTGCATTCCCATAAGGAATCACCAAGTGTGGAAGACGAAGACAAGTGTGAAAAGTCAACAATAAGCTCTTTCCCGGCCTGAGGAAGATCGACTAAACGTTCTTCAGATTGCTTTGGAAGCTCTAACGGAGATGGATCAGCATGTTCTGTCAAAGACAAACCCTTACTCTCTTCCCTGAGCTGAAGCTTCTCCAATTCAAGAATCTGTTCCAAGACAAAACCAGCTTCTCTTTGCACCTAAAAACCATCAAAATCATCGGTACATCAGCATACAGAGAGATCTATTCATCTAAAAAGCCTCAAAAATATATACAAAAGCAAGCATCAAACCTTAGGTTTAGCCATCGCAAAAGCTTTCTCCAAAGAAACATCATTATCCATAACTCGAAAACCCCACATAACCGCGAAATCTTTAGCAGAAGGACAACCCGTATAACACCTCACATCGTGTCTAACATGCTTAGAGGAGACAACACCATGGATCTTTTCATTGCATCCATTACAAAGAAACATTTTATGGTCCAAACATCGAACAACACAAGGCTGATTCTTACAAAAACCACATAAAAGTGTGCGTAAATGTCTCCCTGAGAGTGCGTTAGCTGAATGAACCTTTACATCACATGGTAGACACAGACTCGCAGCATCTGCTATACAATAAACCACTGCTCTATACGCTTTGCAAACCTCACATAATCTTTCCATCTCTCAATTATTATTTTTTACACAAAATTTTTTAGATTCTTGAAACAAATTTACATGAGAAGATTCGTCCCTGTTTCATCAAAACATCAGATTTAATGCAAACGTTAGGCAAAGATCATAGATCGAACATAGTTAATAGGCGAAACAAACTTACCGGTAAGAGAAGAAGCGTAGAGTTATGTGACAGATTCGTGACACAGCTTTCTCTGTTTTAGAAACTTCCTATCTGATAAAAATCCGTGGGTTCGGTTTTTTTATTTAAAATTGGTTATGATGACGTGGATAAGACACGTAGGTTTATGGTGGGACCTTCGAATTGGTGATTACGTTATCCATATGCACGTGAGATATGGGGAAGCCACGGACGTATGTTCCACTGTGACAGCCTCGACCCATCATCAATCTCTAAGCTTACCTTTTCCTAACCAATATCTGGATGCCACGTGTCAACCAGACCAAACAGGATATTTTACTTCATTAACGGATCAGTCGTTGACTCCGTCATGTGCTCGTCAGTTCTTAAGGATTTTAAAAGTTAAGACACTAAATTTGAATTACTTTTGATTTTGATATTGAGACTTGAATTGAATAAATCAATTTTTTCTTTTTGTTTTTGTTTTTCCAGCTCGGTTCAGATTGGGTTTCTTCGGTTTGGTTAAGATCAGAATGGTTTGGTTTAGCTATATACTAGACACTTATAAGTTATAAGAAACAAAATATGCTGAAAGAAACCGATAAAAAAAGAAGAATTCAGAAAACAAATGACAGATCACGGAATACAAAAGCACCAGAGCCTTTAGCAGAGATCCCTTACATGCCCATGTTGATGTACAAACTCTGGTTCTCGCAACAGTTGAATGGATTGACATTCCAGATTTGGCAGACATGCGTTCACTTTGCAAAAACCTTCACCACAGAGTCCAATCAGATCCTGACATGAATCCAATGGATCGATAATGAGCTTTACCAACATATCACAACAAAAGATGTGGGCATACTTCTGTATCAGTTACCTGTTTTGTCATCTCTTTTTGGTGTGTACTTCAATCATATCGCCGTCCTCCATCTCGAGGCTAGAAGGAGTGGTCGATGGATCAATCTTGTCACCGTCAAAAGTAAATACAAGATTTTTCGGGTCAAGCTTTTCTCTATCCGTATACATTTTGAAAACCCGCTCAAACTTCTCGTCCTACAAGAAAATGGTAACATACCCAATCAACATCAGAAGCTAAACTATATCGAGAAAAAAAAAAGTATAATATGCCGCTCATCGTAATGAAAAATACCAAGAAGATTCCATTATGTTATGTTATGATGACACAATGATAAGAACACGATAGTGAGCTGTCTTCTCTTATAGATGAACTCAAAGACAAATACGGCTTTGCGGATCCCTAAAACTAAGCCTATAAGATGCTGACACTCTTTAATTCTCTATGCATTACTCGTGCTTTCCTCGAAATATCTAGTTATCTGGATGTTAGGGAGGGTGATGTAACACTCACTCTTATTCACATAAAAGTTTAGATAGTAATCTTTTAGTTCATGGAAGGTTTGCTAATATCTTGAAAGCAGTGAGAAAACTTACCGCATAAACCCGGAACTGCTTCTGTCCATCTTTGTCCTGTATCGTAATGACAATCTTGGCTCTGTCATTAATAGGCCCTGGTGGTGGTGCCTGAGAAGGAGGAGCCTCTGAAGATGGTTTGAGTGATACTTTAGCTTCTTTTTTAGCAGACTCCTCCGCTTCCTGCATCACATCCACTACAGTTTTTGTGAATGACATGAGCTCCATCTTCTTCGACCTATATTTCATTATTCCTGTTAGTTTCTAATAGCAACAAGGGAAGCAGTTCACAGACATACAAAACTACCTCAGTGCTTTAATGGTTGAATCTTCACCGGACTCTTTGCTCTTATCAAAGACAACCTTTGGCGGTGGAGGCAACCAATCGTCATCAGCCGCCACTTTAATCACTTTCACATCTTCATCTTTCTTTACAACCTATATAAAAAAAAGCAAATTTTAATGTTTCATAAAGAAATCAAAAGAAAGGCGTGGCTTTTCCTCAGCCATACAAAGATTCTAAGAAGACACATAAACATAACTAAGAACAACAGTTACAGCTCTTCCAAAGCCTTAAGCTCAGAGAGCAAGCGAATCATAAAGATCAATCCTTACTGTGTGGAAAGTTTTGGCTCTCTTCTTAACCGGAACCTCCGAGATATCAGAATCATCATCTGCAAAAGAATATTAATTCAATCTCTATGTTCTTGCTTGCGCTCCGTCACCAAATCAATAACGGAAACTCACCGTCAATGCAAACGAAATTCGATGGCTGAACACGATGATAATCAAAAAGTGGCTCTAGATCTTCTCCTTCACCTCCCTGATCACACAGTTATCCAATGAGAAACAACACAAAGCACCAGAAGAAGAGAGTAGATTAGGGTTTTGATATTAGGATAACGTGAACCCAGAAAGTCTCACCATTATAGCGGATTCTATCTTCTTCTTCTTATTCGCCAGAAACCCTAGATCGATGTTCAGCTTGAGAAACGGAACTCTTGAGTGATTTTGAATTTTGAGAGGAGTTGAAGAGGCGTCGGCGATTTAGATATACGCGCGTGGGGTCTCGTTATAGTTTTGGGCCTGTAATTGAGGCTCATTATTGTTGCTAAGGAATCAAATTCTCTAGTTAGACCGAACCAACTTTAAGTTCCAAGAGTAGGTCTGGGCAAATTATCCGGATCGAAATTTCGAACTGACTCCGATCTAAATTTTAAAGTACCGAACCAAATCCGATCTAATATAGATATCTAAACGGTACATAATTTCTTTTATCGAAAAACTAGATCCGAATCCAAACCAAACCCGAAAATTACGGATATCCAAAAAATATCAGAAATACAAATATATATCTGTAAATATTAGTTATATTAATATTAACAATAATTATAATATTAAAAATTATAATATTAAAAATTATAATAATATTAGATTGGATGGGAATTTTTATGTTAAATTGGATTTAAAGGAACAGCAGACTGGCCATCCTCACCATCTTCCCATCCGAACTCCATCTTTTCCGATAAGATTGACCCATCGATCGTCTAACCCATCGACCAGCTTCCCGGTATGTATCACCAACTCGGTTATATCTCTGGCTCACGGTTGAACCAGTTCAAACACCAGTCCCGACCAATTTTAGAAACATTACCCAAAACATTAAAATAGCTAAAAAAATAGAAAAAAAATATTATACACATAATGGGATTTGAACCCAGCCTCTCACATATTAAGCACAATTAACCAATAGACCATAGACAGTTTTCAGAAGAAAAAAAATGAATACTTAATAAAATGGCAGCCGAAAACTCTTGCTTTTTTTCACTTTGGGCGAGGGCCGACTCTCGGTACACTCTCCAGCCTATGGGAGCCATCAGAAAATGAATTAGGTGGATCCAAATAAAAAAAGATCATATATATATATATATATATATATATATTATATATATATTAATATATTGAAGATTATAAACATATATAAATGGATAATTAAGTAAGACTTGCCTAAGAAATGCAGCCAATATGAAAGTGATCAAGGGAGTGAGAACGCTATCAGCAGAAGTGAATGATGATGACGTTAGAGCCAGACCCATGACAGTAATTACCCAAAAAGACACTAAAATCGGATTATCCAAAAGACTATATATATTTTTTTATCACAAACGGGCAGTGAATCTAGCGAATAAATACCCAAAAGTTTCGATTAAGAAGATTTTATTTAAAATGGAATGTACAAACATTTAGAATTATGTGCTTGAAATGCAAGATATATAGAAATGATAATAACTTACATTGTAATGAATATATATTAACCAAATGATGGTAGTTTCGTGACCACGGTTTTGTGAAATTATAGGCCTTTATTTCTAAGGCTAGTGCAAAATATACTTAATAGACGAGAGCTAGCGAATTAGTTTGAATCTTCTATGAATTTCTCTGATTAAAAAGGTAAAAATGTGAAAAATATACTTAATAGAAAACCAGGGTTTGTGGCTGGTGATTAACTTGAAGGTAAAAATTTCAATACTGTGAAACCACCCGAGTTCGAGTCTTGGCCATTGGAGAATTAACATTTCGGCATCTCCAAAAACAGAGGACCGACACGTGGCAATACAAAACTAGTCTGAACTATTTCTGTGAGGCCAAGATACCCCTGTATAATTAAAAAAAAAATGTGAAAGAATATCTTTCAATGTCTTGACAATTTAGTAGACGTTCTCACACGTATGAAAAGTGTTACTACACGGTTTAACCTTATGCAAAGAGTAGACGTGTGGGTGATTGTACTACTATAGTTTGTTGCAAAAATTGGTTATTGTACATATAAAACCGAAATGCGTAAGGAATCCAACAATGTGTGCAGATGCTGTTGACGCGTGGGGCGCATGCTTCCAGCTTTGTGGGTTCTCCATAACGTGTGTAAGCCAAAAAGTATACAAAAGATTGTTGAGCGTTAATTAGTTCATGTATTAGTATGGAAAGTACATGACTTCTAAAAATATGCGTTAACCTTGGCCGTTGATTTCTTATCCAGCTTTAAGGAATCTCATCCCCCTATATATTAATTGAGAAGTCACTTAAGTGATTTCTGCTGACGTGTCGCTTATATGAGAGCTTTCCAATTAATTATTATAATTTGATTGGTTGATGGTTTTTAATTTTTTATTTATTTAATCAAAGTTTTTAAAAAGAAATTAACCCTAGAATTACCTAATCTAATATATGTTTTCAAATATACAATTAAACATCTTAAATATAGATTAATTAATATAATTTATTTATAGAAACAATTAAATTTCATAGATTACATTATATAAATTGATAATATACATTTAAATACATATGATACTACATAAACAATTATAAACATATTTTTAATATATTTATATTAAAGTTGCTCAAAATAAAATATTTATATTAGTATACATTAAATCATAGATTCCAGAAAACTAATTAATGTAAACCTAATAATATTAATTAAACTCACTCATTCACTCTCTCTATATATATATATAGCTATGATTATAATAAAATTAGCATGTTCGTTTTGAATAGTAAAAAAATAAAAGAGACAATAAATAAAAAACAGGAGGAAAGAATAATAAAATATGTTTGTTGTGTTCTTGGTTCTTTTATATTCTTATGTTTTTAATTTTATATATTTATCGAAATGCATATATTCTTTGTGTTACTATAAATGTGAACTAATTAGTTTTATGTATTTTAAAAACATTGTGATAAATTGAGTAAGAAGGATCAATAAAAATGACGTGTTCTACAATTGTTAAAGTCAAATAACAACATTTTGTTAATAAAAATGACGTGTTCTACGTGTTCTACAATTGTTAATATATAGGAGGATATATGCCTAAAATAACAACATTTCATTATTTATATTAAAATTATTTATTCTTATTAATTAATCAGATTTAATCAAAATAAGTATATTTTAAAAGAAGAAATGGTTTGTTTAGCCCATTTAAATTTTATGTTAAATACTAAATATAAAATAAGTGAAAAAGTTTAATTTATGATTTGACATAATTATGAGAGAAATTACTTAGACTACCATTTTCCTAATACATGTTTTCATGTTTACATTAACTAAATTTATCTTTGATTTTAAAGAGATAAATCATACTATATATTAATTGAGAAGTCATTTAAGTGATTTTTTCTTATATATTGTTAATATGTTAAGTTTTTTTAAAAAGTGATAATTTGATTGATTGTTGACGTTTATTAGTTATTTATTTTAATTAGATCTAAACATAAAAGGTAACTATAGAACTAATTAATATAAATTACCAAATAACACAAGTAATATTACAAATAATAATTTATGGCAACTAATTGTATAATTGGAGAAATAATATATATATATATGTTTTATCAATTTCTTTTTCTTTATCAATTATTTATATATAATAAAATAAAATAAATTAAATTTTTATTGAAAGAAATTTAATGGTTATATATTCTTATATAAAAAATAGATTTGTAGGTAAATAATTGTTAGAACTTTTTATGTTTTCTAAAGTCCACACAAAAGCGTTTACAAAATATTTTTGTGATAAAAGCATCCGATCATTATATTGGTCATACATAAAAAAACTTTATTTTTATTTTTTGAAAGCCAGAGTATTCCTGTTTTGTTTCACGCATTAAAATAAAATAATAAGTAATTCTACAATCAATTATCTGAATTGATTATAATATTATTTTTCTATAAGAAAAATATTTGTAATGACTAAGGTTTATATTGTTAAACTATTTTATATTTCACAAGTCTTATAAAAATATATATTAAAAATTTTGAATACACAACTATTTAAAATTAATTAAAAATTAAAGTTTTAATTATTATTCAAAAATTATAACAATGTAACTATAATATATATTTTTCATATAATATAATTACCCGCAAAATTGCGGGCAAACACCTAGTTTTATTTCTATTCACGAACACAATTCTAATAACGCACATCCATCTGTGTTATACCTTTAGTATACACCGTTAAAGTTACCGATGAGTTATCACCTTTGTTCTCTCATCTCTGACAGTTTTACGTTTTTCCTGGATTTTCTGAGCAGGTCATAAACCAAAATTAAAACTAATTTTCGAAGTATATAGAAAATTGAAACATTCTTGTCATTTAAAGACTTACAATAACTCAAGAAGATCTTCATTGATTTATAGTCGTGGATGATTGAAATTCGATATTTAACATTGATCCACAAGGAGAATCTTCACCAAATACCATTTGGACTTGGTTACTTGAGGTTTTTATTACTTCAAGGCTTGTATTTATTTTCTTCTTTTTTTCTTGTATATGTAAGATATATATAACCATAGTGGTTTCAGAAAGTTAGCTTAAGGCTCGGTTGAGGATCGATATAGAGATGACAGTCATGATACAATAGTTTCGTAGATATGCCAATTAGGTTATAAAAATTTTCTTCTTCAAATCAAATAGATTACCAACCAAAACTTTGGATCTTTCGAGTTACAAAAAAATGGACAAAAAATGAGAACAAGTTAAAGTCTTCGGATTGGGACGGAAGAAACGACGACAATAATATATGTTATTAAGAACACTTAAATTCAGATAAGAGATGGTTTTTAACTTTTCTTAGTTAAAAACTAAGAAAAACTAAGAACGGTCTCTTAAATAAGAGATATAAGAACCGTTTCTTAGTCGAAAAGTATAAAATAAACAAAAAAAATAAAAAAATGTCAAATCATGAGTTAAGAACCTCAGTTAAGAGACTGAGGATAATGATGTCTTTAAAGGTTTCTTAGCCAAAATATCTTCACAAAATAGTAACTAAAAATCAAAAAGTATGAGAGAGGAAAAAATACTTTAAAATTTGTATCTTAAATAACTTATCTATTAGGGTTCCGATTGGTAACTATCGCTTAATCGCGAAATCACGGAAATAATAGTTAAACTGCGGAAAAAAATAATTAAGTCACAGACAAATTTAAAATTTGCGGAATTGTAGAATACATATTAAATTGATTAAATTATTTTATATGGTATTTAACTTGTTATAACAAAAAAACGAAGAGCAAAAATTAAATTAATTATTATAAAATATGAAAACAACTAAAATTTATTAAAAACATTTTAGTTCTTATTATAAATATCTAGCTTATATTTTAATACGTTTTAACAATAAATTGATATTTTATAATATACAAATTATAATAGAACTTTATTTACAAGATAACTATTTATTATTAAAAAAATATTGCTATGTATTTTAAATTTTAAGATAGTTTTAGCATATAATTTAATAATATGAAAGTGTTAGTTTTGTAAACTTTTCCACTATAATCTACTAAAACTCACTTTTCCACTTAATAAATTTTCTCTTTATATTTTTGTCAGCAAAAATGCAAACATGTGTTTTTGCATTTTTTTTTCATTCCGCAATATTTTGTTGATTGGTAAAATACTTGAGAATCGTGCTTCACACGTCATTCCGTCATTTCGTCATTCCGCATGATTACCAATCAAAGCCTAGGTATTTTGTCCGCACTTGCGGGTTTAATAAGTTTACAAAAATTTGTAAATAGATATATCATCAATTCAAAAACTATTAGAATAAGTTACTTCATGCTTTTGAAATATTAAATAATTAATAAATATTAATACAATTCTATATGATAAAGTTTTTTTATTTTAATAAAATATTTTTATTACATAAAATAGAAAACTTGAAAACATTCATATATACACAAAACTATATACATGAATTTTATATTTATTTTAAAAATATTATGATATAAAATATTTTTGGATAACATAATATAGAATCTATTTAGATAATGATGATTATCAAATTAATGAAATACCTTTCAATGTATGGGTAATATATTACAAAGCGAATCTAATTATTTATTAATGATAATAAAGATTTAAACACTTTAACTTTTAAACTGAGAGGGAAAAAATAACTTTGCAAATAATATTATAAATATTTTTGAATTATTTGCCAATTTTTTCCAGAAATTATCACAATAAGTGCTTTTGATTGTCCTAAAATTATTATTTTAAAAGATAGATGATTCATTCTATCTTATGATATATATATATATATATATATTAAAATAGAACTAGTTTAATGTTACTAAACCAGATATAATATAAACATATATATAATATTTTAACAGTGTTAAAATAAGTATAATATAAATTTAATTATGATATTGTCGTTAGTGTTTTTTAATTATTCTCAAGATAATGATAAATTATCAGCTAAATCACTAAATTTTTTTATTAAGATTAATTATTGAGCATAAAATATGATTAATCTAAAATTATGGAGAGCATGACAAATCAGCAAATTCACTTCTAAAATCTATATGATAAATATTAAATGATTCATATAATTAAATATTAAAACTTTAATATACGATAAAAAAAATTTTTAATAAAATATCTTTTATTAGGCCAAATAAAATTGAAAACATTCACATATACATAAAACTATATATGAATGGGTTTATACTTTTCTAAAAAAATTATGATGTAAAAAAAATTTGGATAACATAATATAGAATATTTTAAGATAATGATGATTATCTAATTAATAAAATTTGTTTTTAATTTATAGGTAATTATATATTAGCAAATTTAATATAATTAATTATTAAGGGTAATAAAGATTCAAATGTTTTAACTTTTATTGTGAGAGAAAAAAAAACAACTTTGTAAATAATATTATAAATATTTTTGAATTATTTGCCAAGTTTTTGATAAATTATCACAATGAGTGATTTTGATTGTCCTAATTTGTTTTTTTAAATAGATGAATCATTATATTTTATGTGATATATATTAACATAAAGCCGATTTAATATTACTAATACAAATATAATATAAATATATATAATATTAATATTACTAAATTAAAAAAAGATAAATTGAAGTATGATATTATCATTGGAATTTTTTAATTATTCTCAAAAATAATGATAATTTCAGCTAAATTACTTAATTATTTATTAATATTAATAATTAAGCATAAAGATAATATAAAGTAACTATGATATTATTGTTAATTTTTTTTTAATTATTTACAAGATAAAAATAAATTATCAGCTAAATCACTAAAATTGTTTGTTAAACTAATAGTTAAGTGTAAAATATGATTAAACCTAAAATTACTGAAGAACTTGAAAAATCATCAAATTCACTTCTTAAATAATAGTATAAATATCCTAATAAACACCCATGTCATATTTTTAATAATTAATTTTGTTGTGAAAATTGAAATTTTAATATAATAATAATAAATAATAAAAATAATAGTATTTTATTGCTAAGATACTCAAATAACCATCTCCACCATTAAAATTGCTCTAATTAAGAACTCCAAGTCGCTAACTTGCTAAGCAGTTTTTGTTGAGGGTAATAATAAGGACAAAAAATTTTTAATCAGTCTTCAACCTGTCAAAATTTCAAGTTGGTAAGATTCACATAAATATGTTCGAAAATATCATTTAAATAATCAATTTTTAAATTTAGTTGAAATAAATTATCATTTTTTCTGTAAACAAAAAATACTTAATTTTTATTGATAAGTAATTTTAATTATAAATTTTCGTTGATCATTTCATTTTAGTCATATCGTTAGTCAACAGTTATAATTGATTACAGTAGGCCTAAAATAGCTTTTAAAATTAATATTTTTTTGCACAAATATAAATTAATATTTCTATAATATTGAATCTCAAATATGGAAAATATATTTTTAATAACTATAATACTAATAATGAAATTGAAAATAAGAAATAATTCAAACCAAAAATAAAAAAAAAATTCATTTTCAAAAAGTAAAATTTATATAATTTTCATTTATGTTCTAAAATAATTAGTTAACATATCATTAATTGAGTATTTAGTTATAAAATGACTATGAAGAACTTTAATAATTACTTACGATCATTTTCCATAACTATTAATATAATATTATTTTAGATTGTGTTTTATAATTTTATTGTTAACAAATTTGTTAGTGAAATGTTGATTCAACTTCTTATCCTCAAATCAAAAGACTTATACAAAACAAAATTTCTATAATTTCTATAAAAATGTTATAAGTTTCGTTATGCATTTTAATGAAAAATAAGTTTCACTAAAACTATTAAGATCCAAAATCTTGCTACATCATTATGAAAAATCTATATACCATTATTTTTATTCTTGTGAAAATCAAAAAAATATATTAATACTTTATAAAATAAAATTAAAAAATTTGACAATAAAATTATATAACATAATCAAATTAGGATTATATGAATAGCTACAAAGGTGACATAATTATTGTAAATAATTATAAAAGGTCTTTTTAATTATTTAATAATTAATTATTAAACTAATGATATGTTGACTAAGTATTTTAGAATATAAATGAAATTTTTTAAAATTTTATTTTGAAGAAAAAAATAAAAAATTATATTTATTTAATATTTATATTTATAAAGTTTTATAGTTACTAAATTATTTATTCTAACAATTAACTTCCAATTTTTTGGAATTTTTTTTATAGATTTCGGTTTTTACCAAAAAAAATCATCAACTTTAAAAAATATTTTAGGCATACCATATGGCTAAAATGATATGGTCAATGAAAGTATATGATCAAAATGGCTTGTCAATAAAAATTGGATGTTTTGTTGGTTTTGATGTTTTATTTTAACCAAATTTGAAAGTTGATATTTTAAATATTTTTCTCAATATAAAATGTATTGATTTAATATAAAAGTCACAATATGCCTTCTTAGGATGTCTTTCACTTTACAGTAGTTTCTTTCTTTAGGTATGGTGTTTTTCTTTCTTTAGTTAATTATGAGCCATAGCATATCAATGCTGTGAACTGAGCAAGTGCAATATGCAGGCCCGGTTCTTGGCACATAGTATTGTAATAGAACAAAACATCTTTTAAAGCCCAAAGTTTAACAAAAGTTGAGAATTTAATATTATATGCATATAAACTCATTGTGTATTTTAATATTCCGCAGACCCAATATTAGTAGTGAGTCGGGCCTGAATATGTTTACCTCCGTTTAAAAAGTGTTTTTTTGTCCCCCCCAAAAACTATATTTCATAATCTCATATCTATATGGTTTCTTTTTTTTTTTTGAAACTAAATATGGTTTCTAAGACAACAATAATATTTTGAAGAGTATCATGAATTACCATTTCTGAAGAACAACTTTTCCAAAAGTAGCATAAATCAAGTAAAAATAAATAGTCACTTTTAGTCAAGAGCACTATCATAAATTTTGAATTTGTCTGAACACTTTCATAAAAAAATTAAAATAACATTTTTTGAAAATTAAAGTTTTAAATAATTATTTTCAAAAAATCAAAATTTAGCGGGGTCTACGTGATCATATCCATGTAATTTAGCTACGCAAATGATTACTATACCATAACACAATGAAACTAATTAAATTTATTTTCTAAAAAAAGATTCTTCATTTTCAGTTTTCACCCTTTTCAAGATGGATGAAGGTTGAGCATCTTCAACATTAGTTGTTTTAAGAAAATTAGTTATGTTAACTTTGGCCATTTGTTTCTTAACTAGTGGTTTTAGAATTGAACATACAGTAATTGTATTTCTGCAAAACCCTATATCGCATATAATTGAAGCATTGTACGGACGGATATATATAATTTATATTATATGTATGAGTTTATCCCACAATTATTGGGATGCTAAGATTAATCTGCATATAAACAAAATATACCATGAATCTAATCAAATAGTTTGAACTTTAGACAACGAGGAGACATATCGTTAAAAAGAAAATTAAAATCGTGTCTAGTTGATAAAGCTTTTTGGGAACTTTTTTTAAAAAAGTGTGGTAGAAGAAAGGCATCAAATGCTTCGTTATTGGGATTCGCACTGTTGTTGAATTCCACGATCTGCCAACCATCTATTTACTTACATTCTGTTTTTTTTTTCTAATAATAAGTTAATTGTCAAATATCAATTTAAAAAAACAAACCACAAATGAATACTCCATATATGTTATTCTTGGTCTACCTCTACCTCCCTTTAATTAGGGAGGGAATCTACTTTTTATTCCATTCTTTGATTACAGTCAAAACTCCCTTTTCCTTTTTTATTTAACACCTTTATATAAGAATAGATGACTCTATTCTAAAAGATAAATATCTTAAAAATATTTTTTTTTTAAACTGTAATTTGATGTATTTTAATTAATTAATAGTAATATATTGTTAAACAACTTTTAGAATAATGAATTGACCTACTTATTATTGATTTAAACTTATTAAATTTATTAGTCAGAAAATAATATATTTATTATTAAATTTTAGTTGTCCTGAAAGACTGAGAAAACATATATTTTTATGAAATACTGAAAAATTACTCATATCTTGTAAATATATATTGATTTATACTATTTTGGTAAAAATATTTTGATTTATTAAATTGTTATTGATCTAAAATTACTAAAAATATTACTTGTAATAATGTATTTATAATTAAATTGTAGTTAAATGAAAGAAATGGTTGACAAAAAAAAGAAGGATATTTTATTTTGAGTTTAATTTTCTTCTTCTTTTATTGGGCAGATTTGAGTTTATCTCTTCCCAAGAAGCTGGTGGAAAGTTGACGTTGTTTTTCATAAGTATATAAAACACTACAAACACTTACCCTTTTTCTCCATTTTCTACCTTTTTCTATTTTTATTCCTCTAAGCATTCACCATAGATATAGAAGGCTGCTCTCTAAATACAGAGAGATCGAAGCAAATTAAAAAAAAAAAAAAGCAATTCCACAAACTAAAAGAGAGACAGAAGACACAAATAATTGGGGTGCTTTATAATCGGCCTAACCAAAGTTTAATTCTTCACTCCATTTTTCTTCTCCTTCCATGGCTTAACATGATTCACTTTCTCAAGGTCTGTCCTTTTTCATATCCGATCAAAGGGCTTCGAGTTTGGCCTTGGATCTCCGGGAATCCAAAGAAAGTTTGGATTTTTAGATTAGTTTTAGGGGTTTGATTTCGATTCTAAAAGTGCTAAAGTTTGTTCCTTTAGGGGGAGGGGGATGGTGAGGGCTTAGAGGTTATTGTGTATGGTTTGTTTCATTTGATTATGTGGATGGCTACTCGATCTAGTTCTGGGTTCGGTCACGAGGAGTCTTTGAGTTCTATAAATTTCCAGACGAATACTTCTTCAGAGATGGGTCCTTACTTGGGTCGAAGTGGTGGCGACTTGTTGGGGATGAATATGATGAGCAGTAATGCTAATTATGGGCTTGTTCAAAATGGGTATTCGTCAAATTATTCTCTTGATTCGGTTTCTGGGGTCAAGCCAGATGCTTCCTTGGCTAGTAAATGGTCAACTCAAGAACAACTCAGACTGGAGGTTGGCCTTGAGAAGTGAGTGTTTTATGTTGATCCTTTCTATCATTAATGAGTTGTTTTTGTTGGAGTTGATATTTGATTCTGTTTTGCAGGTATAAGGATAAGCCAAGTATCATGAAGTATATTAAAATTGCAGCCACTTTACCTGATAAAACTGTTCGAGATGTTGCTTTGCGGTGTAGATGGATGACGGTAAAGCTCTCTTTCACCTATATATTTGCCAGTTTTAAAGGTTTTTTTCGATGATTTTTTGGAGTTTTGTAACCATTTTGCAGTTGTATGTGTATCAAAGAAACAGTGTTGAGTTTGCATTACCTATTTGAATGTCCTACTACCTAGTTTTGGATTACCACTCCTGTTAAGTTTAATGACACTTTGATGTAGAGAACCTTTAGGGAAGTTGACACACACGGCCTAGTGTTAATATGTTCCGGTTTCATACGAATAATAGAGCATATAGAGATTCTTGATACTAAACAGAATGAGAATAGTCTTGTTCTCGCCTCATGTTGCATTACTTTACTTCTTGGGATGAGAAGAAGGAGCATAACAGTTTTTTCGGGGTTTGGAGTTTTGTGCAGAACCTTCTCCTACCTGCAGAATGCTTTCTTAATTTTTGCCTTCTGTCTTTGTCCATTAATTTAGTGACTCTGTTTTAAACAGAGAAAGAGAAGAAAAGCAGAAGAACTAAATTATGGAAAAAGATTAAGTTATAGCAAGGTATGTTGTCGATTTTGTTTTTTTCCCTTTGAGATCAACTTAGATTGAAAGTTTGAGGTTTTGGTCCTAAGGTGTTTATTTCATAAGGCAACTTTCTAAAAGATTTATATTTCTTCAGGACAAGCAGGTGGAATTGACTTCGAGCATACCTTCTGTTTCGCCTGCTAGCATGGCTTCGTACCCTTTCTTAATGCCCTCTACGACCTCAGGTAAACATATTATATGTGAAGGTTAGCTTCTATCTTTTATCTGAGAAATTTTCATCCGAATTTAACAACTCCAGCTCTTCATCTTTCGTCCTTTGTCACAGATTTAAGTGGCAATGCAATCAGTCTCTTAGAGCAGAATGTAAGAGCTTTAAGTCAAATTAGAGCTAATCTCTCCTCATATAAGGTAACTTCTGGATTTTCTGGTTTAAAAGAATGCAAAATGGCGTTCTTGCTAAAATTGGTCTTTCCTGATGACTATGAACAGGCTCATGATAACATTGATCTCTTCTGTCAGGCAAGGAACAACCTTATCACCGTCCAAAATGAGTAAGTTGATAACTTTCTTCAAGATTTCCTGTAAATTTGGGTGGAGCTTGATCAATTGTTGTCTATTTGACAGCATGAATAATATGCCTGGCTTGATGAGCCAGATGCCACCATTGCCGGTTGCAATTGATGATGATCTCTCAGCTACCTTATTGAGTAATTCAGCTTTGGTAAGCTAATAGGCTGTTCACTTTTGTATTAAAAGTCCATTACTTCTTATATATCGGATGTTGTTCACTTGTTACTTATGACTCCTAACATTGAGTTTTTGGTTTCAATGGCTCAAAAAAATAGAATTTGCATGCTGCTAAATAGCTGAGTGTCTAACTAGCTTGAGTACATTAGAATGTTTTGTTTGATAGTAAGGTTATAAGAATCATTGCTTCCCAACAGTTAAGAACCAAGAGTTGGTTTGTTCCATCTTGTAGACTTTTGACTTTTTTTGGTTTAGATATTTACACATGTGGTTAGTTTCACACTTTCACTTGATCTCTTTGGATATCAATGGAATTGGTTTCTTCTAATTTGTACCAGGCGATGCCATTCAACACAATGCAAAACGGCGGTTTCCATACGAAGCAAGAGCCTTTTGGGTGACTGATGAAGTCATCTGGTTTCCCTTAATTACCTGTAAATTATCTAAAAGAAGCTGGAGAGCTCACTATATATGTAGTTTTTTTTTTCTTTTCATCCACCGCATCTTTATCTCAAGTTTGTAGGAAAGCAGTAGTCTTTGGTCCTGGCTCCAGACTCAAAACCCTCTTGACAAGGTCTATAGATTTATCAACTTAGTTTAATGTTATTGGAGACTTCTAAGCGATGTGTATAAAACGATATGATTCTATGGGAGATAGAAGAGCGTGTTTAGATATGTATCTGTCATCTTTTGATCATTTGGTGTTATTTTGGTTCCCATTCTTATTAACATGTTAATGTTAATATTTAAAAAAACAATAACAAGAAAATACAAGAATACATGATGGCGACATAAGTTTATATAAAAGAAAGAAAATGACGAGACAGAGAAATTCTACATCATCCAATTTTGTCGGCTTCTATTGGAATGACTGTTGCTGCCATTTTGTTGAAAATAACAAGGATGAGAAAGGTTCTCTAGAATCCAGTAACAAGAATGGAGAAGTGGATGCAGTGGAAGCCATGGCTGTTGCTCCGACCAGAAGTGGGTGGTTATATGTTCCTTCATTGGTTGTTATCATAATCGACATGTCCTATAAACACCTTTGCACATTCACAATGCAACAAATGATCATAGATCACATAACATACAAATACAAAAAACTATATAAACACAACATAGAATCATGACATGTAGTTTAGTATTTATACTAATGTCATCACATGAGTTCAAATCTAGTAGAAGTGCATACAGTTAAACTTATATATGTAATATACTATATTAATTAACATACACTATAAATAATAAACTAGATCATGACGACAGCATGGATTTTATTTTAAATTGATTGATTTTTTTATAAATTAATTGAATGTTGTTTAGTCTTAAGAGAGATTTTAGTTGTATAATATTTATTTTATATGGCTTAATTAATATTATTATAATGGTTTTGAGTAATTTATCTTGCTAATAATTTGGTTCATTTTATAATCAGTTTATTTTTTTGTTTATAAGTAGTGTTATATTTTGAACATTTTTCATAACTATTTTTTTATTATATTTATTGTAGAATGTAATTATTTTTAATGTATAATGTTTATATATATTATGTAGTGACTTTTATTAAATTATTATGTTACTTAAGTAAATTAGATAATATTTTATTAAATTTTAGATTAGTACATACAAAAATAAATGATGTTGCTAACATATATAAATATGAATACATTTTTGTGTTCATATATATCATATTAATTACACTTCATATAAATACTCTTATGCTCTATATATTTTAACTATAACATCTAATTAAGATTTCTAATTGTTTAAAATGTATGTCAATTTTATTCAATTAGCTATATAATATTCTATATTTTTATTTTTGTATACATTTTTATGAAATCATTTTAATTTGTTTGAAATAATTTGTTTGAAAAGAATTGACCTAACAAAAACAAATATGTACATAAGTAGAGTTTTGGTCCTACTTATTATGTTAGTTATCTATTTCTTAAGTGAACTACATCATCTTACAATTTTTTCACTGGAAACAACAATAAACGTTCGTATAATCCTTTTGTGGTTTCTTTTTATTTCTGTCAGACTTGCATGTCCACACAGATTATTTGTTGTTCTAAGGTACAACTGTTTTAAGAGACATTTAAAGTGCATGAATACTTTCAACAAAATATAATTTACAAAACAAAATTGTTTTAACATTTTTATTTTCGTATTTGAATATTTATATATATATATATATATATATATATCATTATATTATTAGTATTTATAAAATATGAAATTGTATAAGATGTTATTTCAACTCTTCACTATGAATTTTTAATAAAATCTCTATAATTTATTTGGTTAATTGTTTGATATTTTGATGACTTTTTAATTATAAATTTATTTGATGTCAATTTGTTTCATTTTATTTATATACAATATTTAATTTCATATGAAATTTTTATTTAAATTTAAATGAATGTAATTATTTATTTATAAAAAATATAAATAAAAATTAATTAATTTAGTTGATTTGATATTGATTAAAATTATTTAATAGTATCTAAACCTGCAAAATAAAATATACATATTTTTGATTTTTCCATAAATTATTTGAATGTTTTAGTCAATTGTAATATTTTATATTTTTTAGACATAAGATTAATTATTGTGTTGTTTGGAAATATTATAGTAGCATAATATTATTTCCATAGTTACTTTTAGTCAAATATAATATTTTTTAATTATTTGGATATAAGATTAATTATTGTGTTGTTTAGAAACATATATAATAATATAATATTGTTTTTATAACTATTTTATAATAGATGAGTGTATTTAATTTAAAATCTTACAGATAATGTTGGATTCAAGAGAATGTTTCTGTTCTAATAATATTATAAAGGTGTCAGGTGTGTATATATAGCTAATCTAGGATGCTAACATATGAGTTTAGCGTTTATCAGGATCAGTTGCTTCGATTAACTATTTTAAGTCAAAGAATGCATTAATATCTAAAGCATAAAGAGACGCAAGCACAAAACACATGGATTTTGTTGACCATGGGTTCATCCCTCGGTGTGAGGGACTTACGTTTCAGAGAAGAGAATATAGGTTTCTCGTTCTTTTCATTGATTAACAAGAGCTACTTTTGTATGTGGATAACAACGAAACTCTCACTCTCGACTAAAACTAGTGTTGGAAAGCGGGTTAGATCTGACTCTTACATATTGTGGCTAATCACAAGTGCATACTCTGACTAATCACAAACATGTGAATCCCACAAGGAAAAATAGGAAATGATGTTATAGTTAAGGTAAATTGCGATACAAAAAAGCTTATTCTTATAAATTCCTTAGGAAGATAAGACAAGCTAACTACGCGTTGGTGGTCGCGTGGTACATGACGACCCGCAATGACCCTAAGGGTCGTAGGTTCGAATTTATTGCCCTCAGATTATTCTAACGTGTGGCCAGGCGACAGGGGTATCTAATTTCTCTTGCGAGCAACCGGGTCTGGCTGACGCCGATGGTCAGGCCCCCGGGAGACTAGTCAGTTAAGTTTCGGTCTGCTAGACACCCCTGATCCATCAAAAAAAGATAAGACAAGCATAAAAAGTTTGATAGTGTTTTATTGAACGTAATCGATATTAAAATGTGTGGATTGCTAAAAGGGATTTGTACTCTTTCTGAGAGAAACCACACATGAAACTGAGGATGTTTTCTACAATACCGTTAGAATGACCACAAATGACTGCACTGATGACAAAAACTTGGAAAAGGTTGCATATACCTCTGATGAATCTAGTGGATTTGAGTCATAGTATTTTGACAATGGATGCTCCAAACATGACATGGAACAAAGATATGTTTGATGTGATATTTTCCATTAAAGGAGAAAGAATTACATTTGCTGATGGAAAACAAGGACAAAATTAAAGTGTTGGAATTTTCGAGAATCTAAATGAACCACAGCTAGTGAATGTCTACCTGGTAGAATGACTGCGATCTATAACTGTAATATGCGACCAAATATTGTTCATATAGTTGTCGCATGTTTCTACTATCAAGTGTTGTTTGTTTTCTTGTTGCACGTTCTTGTAATTAGTCACTAGTTGAAAAAAAAAAAATAGTTGCTATTTCAGTGATTTAGAATCGCGATTGGTCACACGATCAGTTGCGCAATAGCAAACAAACAGTAATATGTAACTTGTGACCTGTGACATGACTGCACAATCAGTTATATGAAAACAAAACGAATAACAACTTATAACTTGGGACTGGTCGCATGTTGCATGTTACCGCGACTCGTAAATGAACATATGACGATATGTATGAGTTTTATTTATCTTTTACTGAAGAAAAACCTTTTTGTTTTAATAAAAATATTAATTTCATTACTTAATGATACAAGATGAACTTAGATCCCATTCCACTAAAAAGAGTGCTAAGAAACGTTAAAGAAATAAATAAACTCAAAAACACAAAAGAAGAACTAGGCTAATTTGCAGAGAACATGAGTTTTCTTCTGTTGTGAGCGTACACCATTAAAATGATACAGTAAAAACTGTTAAGTTATATTCTGTTTATGAGAAAAAAGTAAAAATAATTATAAAATAGTATTAATTGCCAAAAAATTGACATTGTTAAAAGTTTAGGATTTAGTATTTAGAGTTTAGATTTTGCTAATGACGTTAACAACATAAAAAAAACATTTTTCGATTTTTATTACTATTTTTTAGTTTTACTTTTTTCATAAATTTGACAAATTTTTATTGATTATTATTTTAGTGGTGAACGCACATATGTGATGAACAAAAAAAGACTCATAAGTCAATAATTTTGAGTGTTGAGAAAGTATTGTAGTTTCTATATATGTACAATGTTAATATAATTAAAGAATACCTTTTTATTGTAAAAAGTGTTGTAGTTTCTATGTATTTTATATATGATGTGGGCTTTAAAAGGGCTTAACCCAACGGCTTCTTGTTTCATAAGTCTGTAATAGTAGTGTTGTTTATATGCACAAAGTTAATATTAACCAGCTTACAAAAAAAAAATTAATGACTATTTTATTTGAGTTAAGGCCAACTCTTATGGGACATCAAAACACCAAATTTAGTGTAATTTCATCTCCAATGAGATTAGTGTAATTTCATCTCCAATGAGATACCAAAAATGACACAATTCCACCAAATTTAATGTAGAGTGAATAGTATTACATCAAATTTGTTTTTTTTGTGTTTCATTTATTAATATTGTTCATAATTATTATTAAGGGCAATTCTCATAAATAGCCTTTTAAAACTTTATGTCACAAAAATAGCATTCGAAAAATAAAATAACTAAAATAGTTTTTTTTTTTTTAAAGTTTTTTTTTTTATTTTTTTGAGAAATTTGAAACCCTATCCCCAAACCCACCCCTTAACTCTAAACTCTAAGTCTAAATTAGTTAACCCTAGGGATATAAATACATATAAATGCATCTTTTAGCTTCTAAAAAACTAATTTTGGTCATTTTCTTCTTTAAAAACTATTTTTTGTGAAAAACAAACTAAAAAGGACTATCTAAGGGAATTTCTCTATTATTAATTAGTTCAAATTTGTAACTAAACATAAATATAATGTATTATTTGTATTTTTAATTATTTTTACATAATTAAATATTTTTATTTTATTTTAAGTAATAAATCATTAATTGATTATTATCATTTTATTTATATTGTAAAAAATAAAATATTATATAAATTTTTATTTTATTTCAAGTAAAAAACACTAAATGATTATTATCATTTACTTTATATTATAATATCTTTTATTTTAAAATATCAATTATAATCTTTATTTAAGTTATATTTAATCAGTAGTAAGCAATTAATAATATTGCATTACTTTAAAGTTAGACTTAATAGTAAATAATTAAAATTTTATGTTATACTATTAAATTCATAAAATTTAAAAATAAAATTTTTATTTTTTGTTTTATAATATAGTTAAACTTGTATTATTAGCTAATACAAATTTTGTTAAAACAAATATATTGTTTTCTTATGTTCTTTTCATAATTAATAGTTTGTAATTTTAATATAAAATTAATACATAAAAGGTATAATATTGTTAAACAAAAAATATAAATGTAAATATATTTATAAACATAATATTACAAAAAAATTAAGAAACATAATATTTAAGTGTGATAAAAAATATTTATCAATTATAAATAATAAAAATATAAAATTTATTAAAAATGTAAACATCAAATAATATGTCATATTATTTTGGTGTTATATTTGATATTTGGTGTAATATTTGATATTATGATTAGAGATAATAAAAAATATGACAATAAAAAACACCAAATTTGGTGTAATTTTAACATCAAATAGATGGGGATCTCATTTTTCTGATAGTGTATCATTGACCTGTGCATGAAATGTCAATAAATAAACTTGCGGGGTCCTTACTCTTACTACCCTCCTCACTTTTTTTTACTCGTGGCTATCGAGTTTTGTCTTGTCCCCATTATTTAGGCAAATTACAGAAACCAATAAATGGAGGAGGGTGGCTGTAATTGTGAATAAAGGAAATGAAATATTTGACAAACAAATTGAAGAGATTTGGTTTTGGAAATGAAATATTTAAAACAGATATGGTCTAAGGAAGAGAAGAAAGGGTTTATATACACGAAATGAGGCTCACTTCCCATTTGGATAACTGTAATCGCTTCTCTCCATGTTCTTCATAACGAAATTTTTATCATATTCATACAAATCAATTCATATATTTCTACTCTAAAAGATCTATAGTCGAAAGCGTTATCAAGCAGAGATAGACAAAAAAGGAGGGAAAAAACAGTATGGCTTTTTAAAAAAGTTTTTAGGTACAATAAAGCTAATATATACCTATTTTTTTTATTTTAATTGTCGTTCTAGGTTTATGCATACATATTAAGAAAATTTATAATTTTGTATATTCTCAAAATAAAAACACAATTATCTATACATCTAACCATATTTCAACCAATAGTAAAATAAAATAGAAAATCTTATTAATAAATTTTGTATTGAAACTTTAAAACGATAATTATTTTGAAACAAAAGTTTTTCCCTACAACGACAATTAAATCGAAACAAAGGAAATACTTTTTATGGAAGTCGGTATCTTTGGCACAAATTATCGTAGTTGTCTTTTTGTATAGTTTTGCGTTATGGTTTCATTAGAAATCTCCTAATTATAAAACATCTTAAATAGTATATATTTTACTTTATTAAGAAAATCGATTATTAGTTCTTTTCTTTTTTTGTGCACGATTTATTTTCTATTTTATATAGTAAATTTTGATAATAAGTTAGACATTTTGTATAAATGAGTATAGAAACAAATTAATAAATTGACTTAAAAGTACTGTATTATATATATTGCTAGGGGTTCCTCCAAATTCTAACCCGTTTTATTGTATTATAAGTTTCTTTTTTCACGTAGTACTTTCTTCATGTTAATCATTATATATAGGAATACTTTTGCAATGCAGGTATGCATGAGAAAAACGATAACAGTTTTTGTACTGTTCATGTGACATAACCACCTAATAGACGAACCAATCTATGTGATTGATTGACATCAAACGTATACAATATTCAGCTACAGTTTTACACCAAAAAGTAAGTTAATAGACCATTCTCTACTTTGATAGTGGATAACAAAAATGGTTTATTTTTTAACTTAGTTAGTAATATGTCTAAGTTTCAGTTCGAATGTTATTGTTATTTTTATATATTGTCGATGTACACATGCAAGTAAATTATACACATTGATAGGATTCTACCGGTAATTATCAGAACCGCATGCAACAACAAAGTTCATTTTCAAATGTTTCTTATAGTAGTGTGTTATAAAAAAACAAACAGAATAGGTTAAGGTTACCTCCTTTTTAAGATGTGTCTTCTTCAAAAATAACGTTTACATAACGAACAAAATTGTTATAGTTTCTATATTACTAATATAATTAAAAATCTGTTGATAAGCCACATATATGTGAACGTCTTAAATTTCAAGGGAGAAACAAATTTAGTTAACAGATTAAGGAGTTTATCACAGTAAAAAGTAATTAATAATCTATATTTCTAAAAAGTATCCAGTTTCTAGAAATGATATATACAGTAATTGTAAAGTATAATATTATGGTAATATCAGTAAAAAAACAATTCTTATATTTATGTACGAGTTTTTCTTGTGTTCACCCCCTAGGGTGAACTTCTAGGTTCACCACCCAATCAAAATTTGACATGTCATATTATATTTTATTAAAGAAAAATAGAAAAATAATAGAAATTACAAAAAAAAATTAACGTTGCTAACACCGTCAGTAAAACCTAAAATCTTAAACATTAGACTCTAAAACCTAAACACAAAACTCTAAACCCTAAAAAACCTAAATCCTAAATACTAGACTTTAAACTCTAAACTCTTGGGTAAACTCTAAACCTTTAGGTAAACCCTAAAGCATTGGATAAACCTTAAACCCTTGGATAAACCCTAAACCCTTGGATAAATCGTAAATTATTGGGTAAATCATAAACCTTAAAGTAAACCCTATTACTATTATTAAGGGTTTACCCTAAGATTTCAAATTTACCCAAAAGTTTAGGATTTACCCAAGGGTTTAGGGTTTACCCAAAGGTTTAGAGTTTACCCAATGGTTTAGAGTTTACCCAAGGGTTTAGAGTTTACCTAAGGGTTTAGGGTTTACCCAAGGGTTTAGGGTTTACCCAAGGGTTTAGGGTTTATCCAAGAGTTTAGAGTTTAGTGTTTAGTGTTTAGGGTTTAGAATTTATTATTTATGGTTTAAGGTTTTACCGATGGTGTTAACAACGTAATTTTTTTAAAAAAAAATCTGCTGTTTTTAATTTTTTTTACTTTTATAATTAAAAAATATATTATGATGTGGTAATTTTTAATTGGAGGGTGAACCCAAGAATAACTTTTTATGTACCAGTAGACCCTTTTGTTAATTATAACTGTATTGACATTTTTGTTTGGGTATACAATAATGTTATCTTATGTTAGTAAATAGATCATGATTATTTATCGACTTATATCAGAAATTTAAAAATAAATAAAAGGCTGAAAAAAATCATTTGGAAAAGGAAAATTAGAGTGGTCCAAGGAGTATAAATTTTTCTGGTAACAAGAAAACGAAAGCAAATAATAGAAATATTTAAGAATTGTGTCGTGACGATGTGACATGACATATAAAGATGATTTTAAAAGGCAGGAGAAGAAGGAAACCATTTCATGGAAGTGAGTGAAGAGGGTCAGGTGAAAGAGACTGATGACTGACTCTTAACCATTTCAAACTTTGGCACTGAAAACATGGCGTTTTATTTTCTTGTTTCATCATTTCTTTTTAGTTTTTCGTGTAAAGGAACGACATCCACTTCTGCTCTGAAAACGACTTTTCTTCTCTCCTCTCCCTCTATGGTCTATGAATTTATATCTTGTATTTCTCACATTGATTTCTCCCATTTTTTAGCACACTGTCCCTCCATTTTACAATTCTGGCAAAGAAAACTTAAAAAAAACAATTTTTTTTTCTATAAGAGACTATTTCTACAGTTCTACTAGTTCCCTCATCTGTATATCCGTTTTGGGTAAATGTTGGTAATAAATATGTATACGGATTAGGTTCATATAACTTGGATCATTTTATGAAAATTCAGATTTATTGGGGTATAGTAAAACCAAACATGCGATTTGTATCCGACGGTTTTGAATTCTACGAACCAACCACAAACCAAATTTGATTAATATATATATATATATATATATATATATATATATATATATATATATGTGGTGATTTTTGAAAGGCAAAATCGAACATGTAATTCAAATGTTTAAAATCATTACTCAAATTTTCACTGCAACTTGTAAGACTTCAGTCAAAAAAAAAAAAAAACTTGTAAGACTCAAATCTTGTTCTATATCCTGCGTCCAAGATCTACATAATACTACAGTCCAAATATAGATGGATTGCTCAGATTTGGTGGATTTAATTGCTAATCTAGTCTATTTGTTAATTTTATTTCCGAGTTAATTTATTCTACCTTGTACAAGACGTTTGTTTTTGGAATTCAACACTTTTACATTTTCAAATCTAGATTTTTCATGCAGATTTTCTAGCCAAAAATATGAGAAGTAATGGTATCCTTTTTTCTATATAGATCAGACATAATTAAAGCGAGTGTTTATTTAAAACGATTTAATTTTGATTACCACTTAATCTAAACAAATGAAACAAATTAAAAAAAAAAACTGTCCATGGACCGAATTCTAAATGGTTTTCATATACATGATTTGGTATGCATGGTGAACAATGAATGGTCTGTGTACAATATTTGGTTAATCTAAAAGTGTTGGTAGACAAAAAAAATTGTATTAATTATCTAAATTAATAAAATTTTAACTTTAAACTGAAAAATTAGATATAACATACTTTGATAAAATGATGAAATAAAATAAATATTTGTCTATTAATATTATAAAATATTAATTAATATATATACCCTTTATTTTACAATAATAATGTTTAAACAGATTAAAAATATATATTATATTTCAATTTTTATAAAAACAAGTTAATTTTGACTATTTATATTCTGTGTATTATTTTAGTATTGGTCAATTATGTTTTGTAATAAATTTATCAATTGAAAACTTATGTAATAT